>JAPKLY010000008.1:2564761-2720573 GCA_026898435.1 Prunella vulgaris | reverse complement strand
GAGCGAACGAGTGGACTTGAGCGCAGCTCGCCTCCAAGGCAGGGACTACTAGGATTCCTCCCAACAGTAGGGAACTTCATTAACTTCTGTGTCATGAAAAGTTGTAGGAATGTCTGTATTAAAATATGAAATATAATCAATTAACTTTGCATGATAGTATCAATTGTGTAACACTATATAATCATACCTGAATACGCCTATTGTGATTGATTAGTGTTTTTTCTTTGACCCCTAGAAGACCTAGCACTTGAAGGCCCAACAGTAAACTGATCAGTCTGATTTCGACGCCTTTGACTTCTAAATGTAGAAGGCCTAGCACCCTGTTGCCCAACAGTAAAGTCATCAGTCTGATTGTGTTACCTTTGACTTCTAGATGTAGAAAGCCCAGCACCAGTTTCATTTGTTGTAGGGGGATCTTCAAGGTATGGAGGTCTCATAACTAAGTTATTCCAATATGATACGACCTGTCTACTGGTACGACGCAAATCTTCCATTGATTCGGGATTATCAACACTCGCTTGCTCGCTTGAAATAGACAAGCGCTGCATCAAATGAAACTTAAAAAAAAGATTAGTTGATATGTGAATACAATATTTATTAACACAAAAAATATACCATAGCATCACGTCCCGATGTATTTGGTGGTTGGTAGCCTGTAGTCGTCTCATAATGAGAGGGAGGTATGAGACGTCGGGTGATATTACGGTACCATTGCATGTAATCCCTGCTCAAGTTTGAAGAACCGTGTGCAGCAACAGTATCTAATGGAACTTTGATATCCCAAAATTGGATCCAATGCTGATGGTATTGTGTCCATTTACACCCTTCTCGTCCCAGAAAACTGATACTATGCAACTCATCATGAGCATTATCCAAAAAGGGAGGAATGTCTTGTCTCCGTCCAAACTGTCTCAACACCCTACTTGGATGATGAAACTCCACTATGCACATATTGATAAGTGGACACTCTGACATCCAATTTGCAGTGATACATCTAGGGTCAAGGCTTTCCATTTCCGTAAGATTCATATCATATGGCTTCCAATCAAACTATATATAAAACAAATTAATTAGATTATGTACATATGTCTCTATATGGATTAAAATAATATGAAATGTTACTTACTTCATCATCTCTCATGCGATCAAATATGTCTCTATATAGACGTATAGAGTGTCTCGCACTATGAGTATGATTATGATATTGCACCTGAATGAAAATAAATCACACACTTATATATATATATATATATATATATAATAAGATATAATCACTAAAAAAACTTATTATTTACCTGATACCATAAGGTGGAAGACCTAAGTCGCGACCATCAACATCGAATAATGACCCTTGTATGCAGGTATTTTGAATATTCAGAGGTTGTATTGTCAATATTCTTGACCATGCCCATATCTACAATAATAATTGAATCAGACATATAATTATGCAATTAATAACTTAAAACACAATCTTAAACAAAAACATAAATAAATACCTGTAAAATGGACAATGGTCCAGAAATAACTTGTCGCTTAAAATTGCTAGCCTGACAAAGCTCATGATATAAATAGGCTAACACAGCACTAGCCCAACTGTAGGATCCCTCATTTTCTATATCACTGAGAAAATATAGATATAACAGTGAAACCACTCCACGGGAGGAATCAGGCATCATTAACCCACCTATAATAAGAAGTGCACACCCTTGTGCATACTGATCCACAACTATTTGATCAGTGTCGTCTGTAATCACAATGCTGTTGAGATGAGTACTCAATGCAGAGAGCTTTAGCCGTGACTTACTCTTCATATTGCTTTCCTCGGGCATGAAACCTAGCAGCTGATCACAATAATGCATCCATTGGGCTTTTGTGAAATTAGGATCGTCGCAAATAACAATACGACCCTCTACAGATAATCCCCAGATGATCACAACATCCTGTAATGATATAGTAGTCTCTCCAACAGGAAAATAAAATGTGTGTGTCTCTGGGCGCCATCTCTCTACCAATACAGTAATAAGATGATTATCAAATACCATTGATCCACATCGAGCAACACCATAAAACCCCATAGTATGTAGAGCATCAAGAATACGAGGATGTAGATTGACCATATCTTGTACATCTACCCTAAAACTCCAAAAAATGTGTGATGCTGCGTGAGTTGATCTTAGTATATCATCCTCACCAATGGTGTTGACAGAATTTATTAACGGTGTTTGTTTATGTGGCTTTTCAACATATTAATTCTATCAAACAATAATCCAAGACTTTGTGTTCTTGGATGTAATATGAGGAGGGAGAGTAGAGAGAGAAATATTGTAATGGGAGTTGTATTTATTTTCAGAATTGTAAGAATTGTGTGAATAGTACAAGAGAGGTCTTATTTATAGGTGTGTGAGTGTGAGACGGCACCTTATGAGCCTATGTGGCTTCCGGTGTTGACGAGGGTCCGTAACCCTCGTCCTGGTCCCTTACACTGCTACCTATGTTGTGCCTCGTCCTACTACTATGCCTTAGACTAGATGGGCCTCATTAAAAACCTCGCCGTAAACCACCCTTGTGGGCAAACCGGACGGAGGGAAAAAGAGCGCGCCATCGGGGTCCTAATGGCTAACAGGCGAGCTCATGGGCGAGCTCAGAGATGAGTTTCAATGGCTCGGGCGAGATACGGGAAGAGCTCCAATGCCTTGCATGGCTTACGGATGTATGATGATGGGGCTCGGTGAGGCCTGCATGGGGAATGGGGCGAGCTCGGGCAATGACAGGGGTTAGCTCTCCTGGGCGAGCTGCGTAACTAAATGGTCCCCACGTGAGCGAGCAATTACTCACATGTCGATAGTGTTAGTTCGCCATATCAACCAATGGTTCTCCTAAAAATGGCTTCTGAACGATGTGTTTCCTGGGCCGACAAGAGAGACAGATCATTTGGTCCATACAATTCTTTATACGATGTCATCCTGATATTAAACAAAAAATAAAATATCTTATCAATTATGGTTCATAAATTCACAAAAAATACATACATACAACTAAATTTTATATACTACACAATAAACTCATACAACTCTTTATACAAAGTCATCCTGATATTAAATAAAAAGTAACAATATCAATCATGTACTGTAACAATTTCAATTCTATATAAAAATTATGTATTACCAGATTCACAACATAATTCACATATTCACCATTAAATTCACAACCTAATTAATTCACATTTTTACAACTAAATTGACAACCTAATTCACATATTCACAACTTAATTCACATATTCACTATTTAATTCACATTTTCACAACTAAATTCACATATTAACAACCTAAGTCACAACAAAATTCACAATTATGATTTATAAATACACAACTAAATTATAAGTCACAACTAAATTCATAACTAAATTCACAATTAAATTAAATTATGAGTTATATATTAAAATTTACAACTACATTTGAAATACATACAAAACATAAAAAAATTAACTCTTTTACGAAAATAAATCTCTTAATTTCATCATACAAAATAATATACCTTAATGAAATCACACGCTTTATAATAGAGTATTTGCAGTAGAAGTGGACTCCAACGGTAGAGGAATGCAGTCTCCGGCAAAGTGTTCTCCCTCAAATTAAAATTTTACAGTGAAAAGAAGATGATAAGAAGATGATGAATGTGTTTTGTTGAAGTGAAAAGAAGATGAATGTGTGGTGTTTTCGTATGGTATGGATGGTGAATAAGAGGATGAGGGTGGTTTTATTCACACCAAAACATACTGCATGTAATTAAATTGGGCGGGTGAATTAAATTGGGGTGGGGGGTTTGAATGGAGTGTGTGTGTGCAGAAGTGTGTGTGCAGCGTGTGTGTGTAAATTAAATGGGGGAGGGGTTTTAATTAAATGTGTGTGTAAATTAAATGGGGGTTTGAATGGATAGAAGAGTGTGCAGTGTGTAATTTGACTGGTAGTGTAGGTGGGTTTGGGGTGGGGTGGGTTTAAGGGCGCCACTGTCATGGGCGCCCTTAAGCAATGCGTGTGTCAGCCCCGAGTGTCAGTGTGTGTCGAGGGCGCCATTGCACTTGGCGCTCTCCCCTTTTGTATAGTAACCGCGCCAAAGGTAGTGGCGCTCTTGCTTATATTAGCAAGACCCAAAAAAAGTACCACATATTGTTAATTTATTTTTTCAAATACAATATTTCAAAAAAAAAAAGGCAAACATTAAGCATTCAATTATCAACATTTATTTGTTGTCCTATATCACAATTAAATATCTAAGGCCCAACAATATTTGTCTTCATTCCTCACATACAAAAAATTATATAGTGGAAATTCCATTAACAAATTATATGTAGGCAATTTTTTGTAATAAATTGCTTGTGGATAACTAATTACCTATGGATTTTATTTTCTAGACAAATTGTTTTTCTTGGCAGACTGTCTATAGATTGATCATGATAAATGAAAATGTCTAAATGATCACAAAAACTCGTATGCAATATTGTATAGAACCCGATCCGTGCAATTTACCCGTTTTTATAACCCATTTCCAAACGGATCTAATATATACTTATAACCGCCCTTTTTCGTGTACAGTTTTTCATCGGTTTTCAAAAAAATTTCTTGGTTTTAGTGTTCCTTCTCTCATACGATACTCTGGCGATTGTTTCTTCTCCCAGGCGATAGTGATTCTTAGACGATTTCCATCAAGTTATATCTTTTCTTCGTGATTTTTAGTTTCTTAGGGTTTCGTTTGTGTTCTGCTCTGTTTCTGATACAGTAACATAAAAGTCATGATGTGATATCATAAATTTCTGCATGTAGTATCATAAAAGTCATAATGTAGTATCATAAAATTCTGCATGTAGTAACAAAAAAATCATGATGTTGTATCATAAAATTCTGCATGTAGTAACAAAAAAGTCATGATGTAGTATCATAAAATTCTGCATGTATGTAGTAGCATGAAATAAGTAATGTAGTATAATAACATGGTGTAGAGGTAGTGGAATTTGTTTTTTGTAAGTAGTAACATAATACACTTCTTATAGTAGTGCAATATGTTTCTTGTAGTATGACAATCTTATGCATGCAGTAGTGTGAAGTAATTAATGTAGTATAATAGTGGAATGTGTTTTCTGTATGTAGTATTATAAATGATATCTTGTAGTATACAAAATTTGAACATATAATAATACATATTATGCAGTATGAAAATATTATGCATGCAGTATGAAAATATTATGCATGCAGTATAAAAAACTTATGCATGTAGTATCATAATAAGATCAATGCAGTAACACAAAAACAGACTAACACAAAATAATTATAGCATCTTCGTCTCTCTTCGTTGTAATTGAAATTGCTCATATTTTGTTGCCTTTGATCTTCGTCTCTCTTCGTTGTTATTGGCGTTTTCATGGCAATCGCGATTTAATGTGGCGTTTGATTTGATCTTTGAAAAGAAGGGTTTAGAGTTGTGGGCTTTTGGGCTGTTTCATATTGATCCGTATTTTTTGGGATGATGACCCGATTTTCGAGGTGTGACCTGCGAAATTTAAAAACTTCCTTATTCAGCAATAATTGCACCGTGCATTATTTCACAGGAGACCTACTCCTAAATGATTTAAAGAAATGGTGGGCTAGTTGTATGCAATTTTTACTACGAAGATTTTGTCGAAAATTTTGTAACCATATTAAAAAAAATTCTAGCAAATTCAATTTCCTATGCCATTCCTATTTTGTTGTAGAGTTCAATCGTATGAGTCAAAAGCAAATCGTGGATTTGACACCAATTCTTTTATATGATCTTCATATCAATTGAAACTACTCTCATTGATTTATTATATAAATCAATTTTATGATATAAACTTCTTTTTAATATAAAATTTATATTTATAAATTTATTTTTTTATTTCATTAAAAATGATTTATGATACGAATCACTTTCACAAAATATCTATTCTTCAATAAATATTTTTGCGAGTCTCATAAGAGAGTGCAATTTTACTTTTAATTAATGTTTAGTTATTAACAAGAACACTAATTATTAATTGATGTAGGCAGCAAGTGCGTAACATTATATAGATGAATATGTAGAACATACCCACAAACACACATTAAATCCATTGACTTTTTAAAACTCGAGGAAGATACACATTATAAATATGTTAATTCTTTAAAATAAAAAACTCAAATAAATTGATTCTCAAAATCAGTTCAATTCCCTCTTATAATAATAAGATCTCAAATATATAATGCTAAAAATAAATTGATTTTGTATCTTATATTCATTCAAATGATAACATACATTTCACCATATTATAACACATATTTGCTCATATAATAACATAAATTGAGAGTCAAATTTTAAATTTTATTTTTCCGCAATAACTTTTGAAAAAGTTCGTCGGACATGGTCCAATCCCGCAAGGATATGCTAGTTTTCAAATTTAAGCATTATTTTATTATAAAATATTCTACACGAGAGTTTGTCATAATCAAATAATTAATCAATAACTAAATGTTAAAATTTCACTAAACATGTATGATCATAATTAAATTATAATAAATAATAATTAACACAAAAGTTTTAAAAAATTTAATCTATTAATTATAAAAAATTTGGGAAATGCCATTTAAGTAGTGGTGGCGTGGGGATGAGTGTAAAGTTTTTTCTTCTCATGGTGATGAGTAGAAAGCTTTATTTTTTTATTAGATATTAATAAATAAATTGCCTAAACTTTTATATACATATATATTAATTGTTCTGGATTTTCAATCATTAATTTATATATAATTGATATATAAGCTCGTTGTTTCAATAAATATTACTCCCTCTATCACTATTTTAACACCTTAATTATATTTTTCTTAAAAAAATAATAAAGTGTTAAAATTAATCTGAGACTGAGAGGAGGGAGTTATTATATATATTACCATTCCAATAATGTGACAAAGCTGCCGTCCAAAATTTATCTTCCGACCGGTCTGTTCACTCACCTGAACTCTGTGACGTCGCTATAATATATATATATATATACACACACATATATATATATATATATATTGTAGAGCCAAACCTTCACGAAATGATTTCTATCTTTAAATTAAATTAATATTCTTTTAAGTGATTTTTTTTTTGGTTTTCTTTTATTAATTTGTTCCGTGTGATGGAGGAATTAAAATTATCACATATCTACATAAAAAAATTATTTAAAAGGGTTTTTTTAGCAGTATGAAAAGATTAATTTCTTACATTAAACACAATACTTCTATAAAATTTCACTACCAAAAAAGCGGGTTTTACCGACCGCTTTTTATCGACCGTTTAAAGTCGGTCGCTAATTATGTAATTAGCGATCGCAATCGAAGTTGACTAATGGTCAAACCCTAAATTTTTTGACTGAATACCGACCGAAAAAGCGGTCGGTAATATAAAAATAAAGTACCGACCGCTTCATCGGTCGGTAAATTGTTGACTGACATTATTACCAACCGATTAGGCGGTCGGTAATTTATTTTTATATTACCGAACGCTTTTTTGGTCGCTAAAATTGAAACCCGAAAGCGGGTAGGTGGACAATTATTGCCCGATTCGATGTTCATATTTAGCGACTGAAAAAACGGTCGGTAAGTTAAAAATGCGGTCGCTAAATTTCGAATATAGAACCGCCTATGCCCTTTTCTTTCCTTTTCATTAACGAAAATTTACCCCCCAAACCTTAAAAAAATCACTCAAATGTGAAGAAATATTGTTTCAACGTGTTGGTTGCAATCGTTCGGGTCCATTGTCACATTGTGCTCGTTGCTTCAATTTGACCGTACGTTTTTACATTTTTACCGTTTAAGTTTAGCATTATTTGCATGTTGTACATTAATTATTTATGGATATATCTATTTTTATTGGAGATTAATCCTAATTTAATTTGTTAGAATTTTGTAGTGTAATTGATGTATGATTATATATATTGGATTTTTTATTTTAAAAAATTGGATATGCTTGTTTACAGTCGAAACTCTGGCGAATTTGTTTATAATTCTAATGTGGTATATTCTTAATTTAAATCAGATGGAACTCCCTGATCGTCGTTGGATGTATGAAATGCCTCGTCTGATACAAGGATCGATCAACCCTGAATTTTACAAGAACATTCATGAGTTTACTAAGTTTGCCTCTCTTAATCCACACTGCATGGATAGGTATGACCAGATTAGATATCCTTGTTAAAAAAAAGTGCGGTAACAAGAGATTTTTTAGCATTGATGAGGTTCTAACTCTTCTCGTGATGTCTGGTTTTACTCCATACTATTACAATTGGACCGTACATGGCGAAACCTGGTGGAATTATAATCTTGAAATAGTGGTTGCCTTCTATGATCAGTTTCGTAGTAGTGGAGGTGAGAGATTTGAGATTGGTGATTCGAGCCGTGATTCGCCTACTCCATGCTCTGAGACACCGGTGGATGAATTCCAAAGCTATCATACGATGATTGATGAGTCTGGTTTGGGTGGTCACCACATGGAAGAGAAACCAAATCCTCGTTCGTAGAGATTTTTTGAGATACTTAAATCTGTCGATCAGAAGCTGTTTCCTGGTTGTGATACTGAGACACAATTATCATTCAATTCTCAGATGTTGTCCATCAAAACTGAAGGCAAAGTGAGTCAGAAAGTCTACAATCAATTTGCAAAGTTGTTCAAACGGGCCCTACCTAAAGAGAACACAGCGCCAGAAAATTTCTATCAAAGTAAGAGGCTCTTGAAGGACATGGGCTTACCATTTGAGAAGATTGATTGTTGTACCAACGGTTGCATGCTATTTTGGGGCGACGACGAGAGCATCGATCAGTGCAGGATGTGCAACTACCCTAGGTTCAAACCCTCAGATCGTAGGAAGAAGACATCTTTCAAGTCTATGTATTATCTTTCCATCACTCCTCGTCTAGAGAGGTTGTATCAGTCGTGTGCCACTGCAAAAGACATGAGATGGCATGCTGAGGAGTGTTCTGATGAGAATTCTGGAGAGATGCGTCATCCTGTAGACTCTAATGCATGGAGATATCTTGATAGAGAGTTTCCAGATTTTGCGAGAGAGAAGAGAAATGTGAGGCTTGGCCTGTGCACAGACGGATTTGCTCCATTCGGTATGCACGGGAAGAAGTATTCGTTGTGGCCTGTGTAACTGACTCCGTACAATCTACCTCATTGGTTGTGTATGAAGCCTCAACACATATTTCTCACTGTCTTGGTGCCTGGTCCTCAGAATCCTAAGCATAACTTAGATGTCTACCTTCAACCACTGATTAAAGAGTTGTTATATTTGTGGCATACGGGAGTAGAGACATATGACGTGTACATGAAGGAGAACTTCACATTACGGGCTGCTGTTATATGGACCATCTGCGACTTTCCAGCATATTCTATGTTGTCTGGGTGGTCGACAGCTGGAAAACATGCTTGCCCGTACTGCATGGATGGATCTGATGCATTTTATCTTCCACTGAGTAAAAAGGTATCATGGTTCGATAACCATCGGAAGTTTCTATGTAATGATCATAAATTCCGGAAGGACAAAGTGCACTTTCTAAAGGGGAATGATGTAAAGCGTCCAAGGCCACGAATTCGAACAGGTATATAAATATTGTTTATATTTTAATCACTACTTACTTATGAAAAGAGTTTTATCAATTTAGTTTAATCATACACAATTTATTTCAGGTGATTCGTTGTTGAGAGAGGTTACAGTAACTGGCTTGTGGAAAACGACTGAGGAGTGTGCAATGAAACACAATAAACGGATCCTTGGAGGTTGGAAGAAGAGAAGCATCTTTTGGGACTTGCCTTATTGGAGTAAATTATTGATTAGACACAACTTGGATGTGATGCATATAGAGAAGAATGTGTTTGATAACTTGTTCCACACGATCCTTAATACAGAAGGCAAGACCAAAGACACTGCAAAATCCAGAGAAGAATTAAGTGAGTTCTATTCTCGTCCTAGTCTCTCCAGTGGTCGACGAGCAGGTGAGTGGCCACAAGCAAGGTACCAAATTTCCAGAGTAGATAAGAAAAAAATATTTCAATGGGTGAAGGATTTGCGCTTTTCGGACAATTACGTGTCGAACATGGGTCGGTCGTTTGAGCCAGAAACAGGGAAGATCGGTCCAATGAAGAGTCATGACTGTCATGTTTTTATGCAGCGGTTGCTACCGATTGCCTTTCGGTACGCACTTCCAAAGGATATATGGAGTGTGATCACGGAATTAAGTTATATGTTTGTTATGAATTTTATTGCAGAAGCTCTGCGTGTGGGAACCGCGACACGAGAATGCGGTGCGTGGTCTATTCTACGAAAAAGTCCAGAACCGCATGAAAGACTTGGTACACGAGATGAAAGATAAGTGGACGAAGCAGGGGATCAGTCAGAATATGGGGACGGACGAAGAGGGCCGTAATATCTGGGAGGGACTAATCCAGTATTGGCTAGATCCGAAGCATGTTGCGAGGGCCGAGGCGGCCAGAAAAAATAGGATGAGCGACCCCATCGGGCAAGGCATAGCCATACATCGAGCAGGCTCCCAGACGATTTACGAGCATGCTCTCGCTTTTGTAAGTATTTAATTAATTTTTTAATTTACTCACATTTAAATTTATTAATTTTACTTTATTAAAAAGTTTTTTTTTTTTGTACAGGAGCATGCTTACGGACCGAAGTCCACTCTCATCGAGGAGATGCATTTTGCTCACCCGGTTGGGGAGAGTGGACAGTCCACTTATGGCCGCACCACCGAGCTTCAAGTATGTATTTTATTATAATTTATGCTCTAATTAATCATTTTATGAATTATACTAATTAATATTAAATTATAATTATGATTATTGTTTAATTTCATAATCAGATGAGGCAGGCCCTTGAAGAGGCTCAGACGGCGTCGGCACCCATCCCGGAGAATCCTTCCCCCGCCCCTGTTGACGAGGACCAAATCTTTCTGAATGTGGTCAAACCGAAGAAGGGGAAGTATATAGGATTGAGCAGTCACAGTAAGGTTGTCCGCCTATCCCAGAAGGGCAGCTCTTCCTATTCCCTCAACTCTTACCCCTCCTCCGATGTAGAAAGTCAACTCTCCGATGTGAGAAAGACATTGGAGAAATATCAGACAAAGGATAAGCGGATGAAGGATAGGATGAAGCAAACGAAGGACCTGGCAAAAATGATGAAGGCTTGGGTTGAGAATGCCTCGAGAACGATGGGTTGGAACGTCCCAAAATTTCCTGAGATTCCACCAGAAGAACCTGAGGATGATGAGGATGAGGAGGTTTTCGATCTTGGTGACGACGACAACTTTAATTCCTCAGAGTAGTTTTTTTTTGTTGAACATTGAATTTTTTTTTGTTGAACAATTTCATTTTATTTATGTTGGATGTTTTTATATCGGATGTTGAGTAATTTTATGTTGAATGTTTAAATTTTAGTAGTGTAAAATAATTAGTTTCAAATTAGAAACAAAAAAGAAATTATGTTGATGAGGTAATTAAAAAAAATCCAAAGAAAGTGAAAATTTTGAACGAATTGTGTTTGTATTTTTAAATTGAACAAATTAATAAATTTTCGTAATGTTAAATAATAAATTTACAATATTATAATATTTATTGAAATATATATATACATAAACAAATTAGAACCAACAAGCAATTAATTAGAAGCATTTTTAAAAAAAATGTGACTCCAAAATTTGGAGTTAAATACAATTAATTGCAAAAAATGAACAAATTAATAAATTTTCATAATATTAAATAATAATTTTGTAATATTATAATATTTAATGAAATATATATATACATAAATAAAATAGAAACAATACTCATTTAATTAGAAGCATTTAAAAAAATGTGACTCAATTTGGAGTTAAATACAATTAATTGCAAAAAAATGAACAAATTAATAAATTTTCGTAATATTAAATAATTTTTTTTAACATTATAATATTTAATGAAATATATATATATACATAAATAAAGTAGAAACAATACTCATTTAATTAAAAGCATTTTAAAAAAAATGTGACTCAATTTGGAGTTATATACAATTAATTGCATAAAAATGAACAATAACGACAAGTGCCCTAGTGGTCATGCTACCTCTAAGACGCCCAGAGGTCGCGTGTTCGACCCCTCACAGGTGCGAATTTGGGGGATTAAATCTGAGCCATTTATGACTCAAATAAAGTATGCGGTTCATGTGCTAATATGTTGGGGGCTTGACCAAGTGGTTCGAGCCCTTTTGAGCCACGTTGAAGGCCTGGGTTCGAACCACCTTGGCCCCAAAATAATCGGTCGCTACATAAAAAATAAAAAAAAATAAAAAAAAAAATTATTAATTACCGACCGACTAATCGATCGGTAAATATATAATTACCGACCGATAACGCGGTCGCCAAATAGAAAAAAAAATTAAAAAAATAATATACATTACATTTTGCGATCGTTAAATCGGTCGGTAATTATATATTTACGGACCGATCAGACGGTCGGTAAAATCCCAAAACGGGTCAACACCCGGTTCTTTTAGCGACTAAATACCGACCGTTTAGGCGGTCGCTAATTTAGCGACCGATTTGAAATTCGGTCGTTAAATATTAGCGACCACAGTTTTACCGACCACCGTTTTCGGTCGGTATATCTAATTAGCGACCATTTTTCGGTCGGTATATCTAATTAGCGATCATTTTTCGGTCGGTAAATCGCGAATTTTTTGTAGTGTTTGAGTTACTCTTTAGTTATTTCCTCGCTATATATAAATAATATCTTTTCCCTTAATTATTGTTTTTAACTAATTAATACTATTTTCTCTTGTAGCACATAACGTATTCCTTGTGGCAATCTCATCACACAAGTTTTGGTGGTGAATTCGTAATATAATTAAGTCCAAATGTGACAAGATAAAATAGAAATATACAGAAAAAAGTATCCTCAAATTTGTTTGAAGAATATGTGTTGTTTTATTAAAGAATATATATATATCATAAATTGTTTTACTAAAAAGTAGCTGCAATTAAACAAGTAATCATAAACAAAATATCACAGTACATACTTGTTCGAGTACGTATTGTGTGAAGGTGGTTCATATTATATAAATCAGAATTATTTTTGAAAAGTTATAGTTATATATTAGTGGTGAAAAATTATAATTGTTTATATTAAAAAGACAATTTAACATTGAGTGACCTTTCAGTATAAAAAAAATAATAATAACATGAGATATAAATTTGAATTTCACAGCATATATTCTTGAATTATATGCCTGACTATAGTGACTACACATACTTATATATGTACTTATATATGCATGCATGCACATAATGCGTGTTATTAATATGGTTAGGAGAAGGCCACCTCGAATGTAGATTTGTACGTTTTTTTTTATTCGTCTTTAAATCCAAGTAGTTGGAGAATTGAAAATTTTACCAATCCTAGTGTGAGAAATTTTCTACTTACTTTAAAAGGTTTTATAAATCTTTACCAGTTATACCACCGTCCAATCACATGATATCATTTTATTCTTATATTTATTTTATTTGTTGGGAATATTTATTTAAATGAAATACTAACATCTTTCAATATCTTTAACGTCATTTCTATTACGTAACTTAGTATATGTCGACTCTTCATTTTGAGTGGTAAGTAAGTCCATGCACGGATTTCCTTAAAAATACAAAACAAAAAATTCCATGCATGAATTATTATTGTTGTAATTACATGCAACATTCATACTCCCTCCGTCCCCAACTCTTTCTTCCTGTTTTTCCATTTCGGAACGTCCCAACTCTTTCTTCACACCTTAAAAAGGAAATAATTTACACTCACAAAAGTCAATAAAGTATATTTTTTATATTTTATTATTTAACTCCACACTCACATAATCTAACATTTTCTTAATATGTGTGCCCTGATCTTTTTGAAGAAAGACCTGGAACGGAATGAGTATTCGATATTATACATCTTAATTAATTTATTTTATAAATAAATGGTGGTATCGTCATATTAACATTTATAATTCTTTTTTTATTTTGTGAATGCTAATGACTTTATTTTTTTTTAAATTTTTTTTACAAAGCCCTTAAATTTTTTATAAATGGCTCTGCGTGCATTGGATGATTATTGTTATAATCACATATACTATATGTTCTAATCGAGAATTTTTCAAGAATAAGTTACGATTCTCCAATTTAAATATAATATTTTTTTCAATATATACTTTGGGAATGAGAAAATGATAATTTAATCTTTGTTGTAAATACTAAAATTAAAAGTTAGCCAAGTACATGGGATTGTTAGGTAAGAAAGAGTTAAGACGCAAAGACTAAAATGCTTGCCCTAAGGGCTACAAGTGCTTACCACACAAAATCTATGAACACTTAACTTCTTCAACTCTTGCTTATAATTAATGAATTGCCCTTCCATAATTTCTCCCTAATTCTAATTAATTATTCTTTCTTAATTCACAAAGTTTGTACAAAAAGTCCCAAAATATTGAAAATAAAAATGAGATAAGATGTACCATCAACATCCCAACTGCAATCTGCAATCCCCTAACTAACTAACTTCAAATTGCTTCTCTCTCTTCTCTCTCTCTCTCTCTCTCTCTCTCTCTCTCACTCACTCTCTCATTAAAGTTCTTTGATTTTGGGGTTGCAACACCTACAGCTGGCATCTAGCATTATTTTCAGAATAAATGTAGTCAAGTTCTGATGGGGTTTTTCTGGTGATGGTCAATTTTATAGCAGGTAAACAATTGAAGATGCCAGGAAAAGTGAAAGAGGAAATACGTATATGGTAGTGTGTACGTATGTATAAATACGGCTCCTTAAGTGTTGAAAGAAGAGTACAACAACTGGGGTTTCCCATTATAGAATTAGACATTTCATTTATTACTTCCTTTTTCAATCTCACTTTCTTTCATATATAGTGCTCTGAAATTTCTTCTCTGAGTCCAGAGAAGAGATAGAGATAGAGAGAGAGAGAGAGAGAGAGAGAGAGACAGAGAGTGTGTGAGGGGGAGAGAGAAGATGGGAAGTAAGCAAATCTCACGTAAAAGTGAAGGCCCTTTATTTTCTTGGCCATGGGACAACCTGGGAAGTTTCAAGGCATGATCCCTTTGCACCTTTATGTCTCATCTGTTATTTCCCCCTTTATCTTCAAGATTGCTGATTATGTTTTCTCTGTGTGTGTGTTTTTTTATGTTATGTATGGAACAGTATGTGCTGTATGGACCCTTAATTGGAAAAGCCCTGTATGCAATTCACAAGGGGGAAATCAAGAATGAAACATGGTGTTTTCACATATTCATATTGTCCATGCTTAGGGCCCTAGTTCATCAGTTGTGGGGCAGCTATTCTTGTATGCTTTTCGTCAATCGTAATCGAAGAATCAATGATCAGGGCCTGGATTATAAGCAGATAGATGCAGAATGGAATTGGTACGATGTGATGGACTTATGATCTCCCTTTTTTTTTTTTTTGGTGTAATTTTTAGGACATAAGTTGTTGATTCTTGTGTTAATCATGCTGCAACAGGGATAATTTTCTGATACTTGGGGCCATAATTGCATCATTCTTGTACTTGAGTGTCCCTTCCTTAGCCGATTTCCCAATCTGGAACTTTAGGGGCATCATTTTTTGCCTGATTCTTCACATAGGAATATCCGAACCACTCTACTATTGGACACACAGATTGTTGCATTCCCCTGCTTTGTTTCACCAGTATCATTGGCTCCACCACAGCTCTAAAGTTCTGCATCCTTTCACCGGTAAAAATAACAAAAACTTCCATTCATGATTCGACGAATTAAGGTATAGCTGATTCATGATTGTTTGTGTCTGCAGCTGGACATGGAACATTTCTGGAACATATGCTGCTTTGTGTAGTTGTAGGGATTCCGATATTGGGAACTACGTTTGTTGGATATGGATCGATAATCTTGATGTATGGTTATGTGTTGGTCTTTGATTTTCTTCAGTGTTTGGCCCATTGCAATGTTGAAGTTTTTCCTAGTCACATGTTCCACGCTTTTCCTCTTCTTAAGTATCTCGTTCGTACCCCAACGTAAGGCTCTATATCCATCTATAAATTCAGTTCTAACAAGGAATTGATGTAGTAATAGCCCTCTATGTTTCTCCTAAGTTGTTTGTGTAATATTTTCATCTACTCTGCAGATACCACAGTCTTCACCACACGGATATGAGAACGAATTTCTGCCTTTTCATGCCTCTGTATGATAAGCTATGGAAGACGATGAACACCAAATCATGGGAGCTTCAGAGAGAAATTAGTTCAAGGACAAGTGAGTGTAGATCTCACATTCATTCTTACTGCTTTCACAAAGAGATTAAATGCATGTGTTAATATGAAGTTGATGTTGTAACAGAGAGAAGAGTGCCGGATTTTGTGTTTCTTGCACACGTGGTTGATATCATGTCAGCGCTGCATTCGCCCTTCGTTTTCAGATCCTTCAACTCCATGCCTTTCAGTACAAAGCTAATCTTTTTCCCAATGTGGCCTTTTACATTTATGGTGATGCTTGTCATGTGGGTTAGAGCCAAGACATTCTTGTTCAGCTTTTACCATCTCCGAGGAAAATTACACCACACGTGGATTGTCCCAAGATTCGGTTTCCAGGTTCCCGTCTTATATCCCTATTAGGATCCGCGACATTCTAACAAGTGTTTGAAACAACTGATACTGACAAACTAATGTTGTTTATGGTTTTGCAGTATTTCTTACCGTTTGCTACAGATGGCATAAACAATCAAATAGAAGATGCGATCCTTAGGGCCAATAAACTTGGTGTTAAGGTTATAAGCCTTGCTGCTCTAAATAAGGTGAGCCTCCCTCCCATGTCTCAACTTTTGACATCAAGTCCATCTCCTTGCTCGTCTACACACGATCACATGTTGTGTTGATTGCAGAATGAAGCTCTGAATGGAGGCGGAACACTCTTTATTAAAAAGCATCCCAACCTTAAAGTGAGAGTGGTTCATGGGAACACCCTCACAGCTGCTGTGATCCTACACGAGATTCCTCAAGATGTGAAGGAAGTTTTCTTGACGGGCGCTACTTCTAAGCTCGGTAGGGCCATAGCCCTCTACCTTGCTCGTAAAAAGGTTAAAGTTTTGGTAAGTAGGCAACCAAAATTTCATGGATATATATTTTTCTCAAATTCTGATGTCATTGTACTAATCGCTTCGTCTAATTTGGACATAGATGCTAACTCTGTCGACAGAGAGATTCACCAAGATTCAGAAAGAAGCACCTGCCCAGTGCCAACAATATCTAGTTCAAGTTACCAAGTATCAGGCCGCTCAGCACTGCAAGGTAACAATATATATATGAAGTAGCATTTTTTGTGCATTTATAAAATGTGTCCATCCATCCTAGAGAAGTTTCTCACAATGTTAACTCATATAAGGATTTGTTTCTCTTCTCTCTTAATCACTTGTACTAAACCTATTATTCTATAATGCTCCTTAATCTTTGTGCCCAACACTCTGTGAAATCGCATAATTTACTTTAACTCACATCCATCAGAACAAGTCTTGAGAGTTTGTGGTAAATAATTTTCAGACATGGATCATCGGGAAGTGGACGACACCTAGAGAACAATATTGGGCTCCGTCGGGAACTCATTTCCACCAGTTCGTGGTTCCTCCGATTATCTCATTTAGACGAGACTGCACCTACGGCAACTTAGCAGCAATGAGGCTCCCTGATGATGTCGAGGGGCTCGGGTCGTGTGAGGTAATGAACATGAGCATGAAAATGATCCCTCGTGACATTGTGTCTATGTGTGTGTATATATAGTCTTGACCTAATGCCTTCTCTCTCTTGTTTCTCTCTCATGAAGTACACCATGGGAAGAGGGGTGGTTCATGCATGCCATGCAGGAGGAGTGGTTCATTTTCTTGAAGGGTGGAAGCATCATGAAGTTGGGGCTTTAGATGTTGATCAGATTGATGTTGTGTGGAAAGCTGCAATTGAGCATGGACTCAAGCCAGTATGAACATTTCTACTGCACACATTATCTATTTATACACACATTTTTTATATTAAAAAAAAAAAATACAAAATACAGAGTTCATTTTCACATAAATTGATCCAACAACTGTTTAACTAAAAAAAGAGGGACAAGATGCTTGCAGTTTGTTTTGTCAAGTGACCTTAAATTGAGAGTTTGATATGCTATTTTGTCTTTTTGTTGTAAATCTCTCTCTCTTTCTCTATTGTACTTCATTTTTTCCTCTTAAATGTTTAGCATCTAAATATAGTTATTTTTGACTAGGTATTATTCAGATCAATTATATGGAATGTATGTTTTAAGCTCAAATCATAATTTGAATGTATGAACTCAAGACAAAAATTGCAATCTAAAGGAATCATGATACTATATAAAAATAATTTTCAATTATGTTTATTTTGTACATTTAAAAATGCATCCATATAGATGTGGAAATCCTAATGATGTTTTTCTTATAATGCTTATCACCTTGTAGCGTACTAGTTATGCATTTCAACTTGGATTTTGAGTTCAAAGTAAGAATGATCAACATATACTGCTCGATTCTGAATATTTTTTTTATTGTACAAAAATATTATTTATAGAATATTATACTCCCTCCGTCCCAACATTTTCTTCATAGGTGGAGTTTCACGCATATTAAGAAAAAGTGAAGTATGTGAGTGCGAAAAATGTACTTTATTGATTTTTGTGAGTGTGAGTTGTTTTATTTTTTGAGGTGTGAAGAAAAAGTTGGGACGTCCATATAAGGAAAGTGTGAAGTTTATCTTGAGACAGAGGGGGTACTATAATATATCTACTTCACTACAAATATAAAAGCCTTTTATAAGTAATATTATGATTTTTTTTTAAGACTCATGTCAATATACAATTTTTTTTAGTGATTGCAACCTAGACTATTTGTAACTCTCACTAGTTGCAACCTGCACATATTTTTCGACCAAAAACTGATCCCGTGATGTCGCACACTTGTACTACGTACATTCGTCAAAGAGTTAATATTCAGGTGTCTAATAATATCTCATATCAAAATAATATGAGAATCACAATATATATAAGGACGGTCAAAACTTCTTTGGGTAAACTTACCTGAAAAGTTATTTTTATTTATACTGAAAAGTCACACCTCGTTTAACTAAATCAGTATGATTTTTTAGTAAAAATAGGATTGATTATAATTAAGATAATTTTTAAAAATATTCTTAAATGGAACATTATATAAGATCAAACATAATACATAAACCTAAGATTCTGCACAAACAAACCCCATCAAATAATCCGCAGCAAGCGGTTACTTTATAAAAGCATTAAGGGGCGCTAGGTATGAAAATCCTTTCAATGGTAATGGAAATTGAGATATAATTGTAGTAATTATAGTAGCTAATGAGAACAAATGAGATACTTAACATTGTTTTTCCTCCTAAATAAGGTAATCAACACTCTCATTTGATTACTCCTTCTTCACCCTATAATCATCATCCTCAATCAATCCCATATATCACAACATCTTTTTTTTTTGTTAACTTTTTCCAAAATTGGAGCACAACACTATTGATATAACCACCATAAATACGAACACACATTCAACATATGTAGGGCAAAAAAAAAAAAATTCATTCTCATTGCCATTGAATAATTTGTAACAAGCGCCCCTGAGTAATTCAGTGCTTTGAAGAAAAAAAAAAAAAAAACAAAACGTCATTTATGGGGAGAATTATTGGGCGGTCAAATAATATGTCACATCGAAATAAAAATGTAGAATCATAAAACATATAAAATGAATATTATTTTCATTGGTACAATTTTTTTTGGAAAAAGCCAAAAAAATAAATTCATATGATACAAATATTGACATCATGGCCTTAATATCACTTTACCATTAGTGCTATACCCATTTAATCAGACTGATGCATGTGCATTTACATCATTTTATCAAACTGGTATATACTAATATAAAAAAGAAATATAATACAGATGACAAAATGTATCAACTTTATTATAAAAATGATATAAGAAAGTGTAACAAAATTATCAAGTAGCTGACGAGTCCAAAGAGGTTGATTCAATTGGATTCTGTGGTTTGTCTCCCTAATTCAAGTCCTATCCTCAAAAGTCATATAATTAAATGTTTTGTTATAAATATTTTATATATGTATATTTCTACTTAGAGATATAAGGTAAAAACATTGATCTTCTTGGGAGCTATTTTTCTGTCAAAAAAATAATTAATTTCAGCAACTTATACATCCAGTTTCTATTTCAAGAGTGAGATGCTGATTTTTGCACCAACCAGTTCCTCCAAATAAGGAGGGAGAGAGGTTCCTCCTACAAACAATCTACACTTGTGATCCATCATTATATACACACACTAACACACGCACATATATCTATACATTTATACAAATCACAACCTATATATATATATATATATATATAATATGTCTGAATAACTGCAAGTTCATCACAAGCACTGCAGTGAATACCTGATGGTCATGAGTTTAACCTTTGCTGAATCAATCCACAACATGAAAATGAGCATCCCTCTCTCTCTCTTCCTCTGTCTCTCTCTTGCTATCCACACTGCAAACGCCTTCAACATCACTGCAATACTCGAAAAATCCCCTGATTACAGCAACTTCAACTCCTACCTCACTCAAACCAACTTAGCCTCCGAAATCAACAGCCGCCAGACGATCACCGTTCTTGCAGTCGACAACGGCAACATCTCCCCCCTCTCTGGAAAACCCTTAGCACTCATTAAAAAGATTCTCAGCGTCCACGTCATCCTCGACTACTACGACGTGCCAAAATTGAAAACGTTGTCGAAAAACACTGTTCTCCTCACGACTCTATTCCAATCCACCGGGCTAGCCCAAAACCATCAGGGGTTCGTAAATGTCACGAAACTCGGCACTGACAGCATCGCGATGGGTTCAGCAGCGCCCGGGTCACCTCTCGGGTCGAATCTGGTTAAATCCATTGCTTCCCAGCCATACAACATCTCTGTTTTGCAAGTGAGCAATGTTATTGTACCTCCCGGAATCGATAGCTCGAGCTCATCGAGCCCCCCAAGCCCCCCGGCCCCACCTACATCTGCACCGAAATCCAGCCTTCCAGCAACAGACTCACCGGATTCGAGCCCTCCGGCCCCACCTACACCCGCGCCAAAATCCAACCGCACAAAGGCCCCGACAAAGTCTGTAGCTCCATCACCAGATGCAGATTCGCCGTTAGTGGACGCGATAGCCGATGCGCCAGACTTAGCCGATGCACCAGACTTAGCCGATGCACCAGATGCAGATAAAGCTGATGCTCCAAGTGCGGCACCTGCTATCCGAGCGAGCCTTGCTGTTGTGGTCACAATGGTGTTATCCACACTTTACCTAGCATCAAGAATCTGAGAGAGAAAACAGCATCAAGATGTCCTCAAGATTCTTTTTTTTTCTTTTCTATTTTTCTGGATTTTCCAAATTGTTCATGAGGTGAGTAGCCCTCAACTAGAATAACTGTCCGGAGAACGTTCTTCCAACTGTTTCTTTGATGGAATAAGACAATAACAACTTTCCTCAACTATGGATTTCCAAATCTTGTCACTAATCTTCATTTCTCTAGTTTTCGTCTAATTAATTAAAGAATAACACTAGTGTACACGAGCTACACGACAATACTGTTCGGTAAAACAATTAATACACTCCAGTTGCGCGGTGTATACAAGAATTTTTCTTAATTAATCGGTATTGTTTTAACCTACCAATCCTATACCAACTATAGACTCTACCTGATGTATATAATCTGATTTGAAGGCAGAAAGTCAAGAAGCGTTTAATGAAAGTTATTATATTGCACAAATTAATATGTACACAGTAACAAACAACAAAATAAACATAATTAGAGGCAGGATCAAGAGCTAAGGTGCAGAAACCTCTGTGCCATCGGATGCTTAGCCTCAGAAAGACGATCTGGTTTCAATATTTCGACAATCTCCCCGTCTACAAGAAGGCAAGCCAAATCAGCAATCCTTTGTATCTGTTTGATGCTGTGAGAGACCATAATAACGGTCATCTCCCGATCTTTCTTCAGCTTCACTAGAACATCTTCTATGTTCTGAGTCGATATTGGATCTAAAGCACTTGTGGGCTCATCAAGAAGCAAAACCTTTGTACAGAAAAGGGGAATAAATAACAGAACAAATTTGTCGAAACACCCGAAAAGTTATTACCTCGGGATCATTAGCCAAGGCTCTTGCAAGAGCAACCCTTTGAGCTTGACCAACAGACAACTCCCCGCCCGACTTGCTGTAGAAAGACGAATCAAGGTCAGCAAGAGCTAATAATTTGTAGACCTCGTTGTCGTTCAGCTTCCTCCCCTTTAACAATGGCCCATATCGTACGTTATCTGCAACAGTGCCTGTAATACAAGATAATTCGAAAGCAATCAATTCGATATGACCTTAAACTCCCTGTTCCCATGATCATCAGCCTCCTCAATTGGGGAGGTCTCATTAGTCCTTCTGATCATTGTTAACCAATGGCTCATCCTCTATTGCCATATCAAACATTGTATACACTGTTTGTTGTACAGGTAAAAATAAATAAAAGCAATAGTTCTAGCCACGGTTAATCACCCAAGCATATCATATTTTATCATCATCTTGCAAATAAGAACATAAGCATTCAATCAAACTTTAAGCAGATAAAAAATACGCATAATGCATAATTACGTCTTTAAACTATTAGTAATTCTTACTTTTAAACTATTTCCAGTTCCCCATTTCAGACCAAAATTCTCAAAGATCCAAGAATATGATTCTTCAAGTAACGCAAGTGATGCTGTTGTATCTGAAGGTGATATGACCACGATTTTTACCAACGTTAAAAAAAAGTTCTCACTGAAACTATAATTTAATATTTTAATTTATATACTCTCTCCTCCTTCCGTATGTTTCCATTTTGTCACTTTCGTCCATTCAATTATATGTTTCCCATTTGTTTTTCTACGTTTTTTTTTAAATTACTATTCACTTTTTACATTATTATTATTACTTTTTTACTTTTTCCATTACCTATTTTATATTTTTCACTTTTATGCATCGGACTGAGGGAGTAATTGATAAATAATTATAACCTTTTTCGTGGAAAAATTGATCTAACACTTTTTTATATGGCAATATAATAATTTTTTATCACTAAGTTGTGTCACATGAACCAAACACCTTCCAATCCACCAAAATAAACTAGTTCGTAAGAATTTTTTTAAAATAATATAGTAGTTTACCAAGTTAAAAATATTTTTACCTTCAAAAAGAACAGGGAGTTGAAACAGCAGACCAACTCTCCGGCGAAGGCTACAAACATCAATACTACAGATATCCACACCATCTAGAAACACCGAAGCGGATGCGGGCTCCCACAACCGATTAAGGGCCCGAAGAAACGTTGATTTGCCGCTCCCACTCGGCCCGATTACACCCACGATTACTCCTCTGGGAATGTCCAGGTCGATTTTGTTCAGAATTCTCACATCCTTGTCGGAAACCTTTGTCAGATGCCTCACCTCGATTTTCATTCCCGGTGACGGCCCATTTTCTGGCAGCACTCCTAGCAGATGATCGCCGGCGCCGTCCACTGCAGGAATTCACAACAATTTAAAAAATTATCTTTTCTAATTGCATAAAAGAGATTGAGGGGTTGGATTTGTTCTAACCTTCAAAAGCTTCCATGGATAAAACTTGGGAGGAAAATTGGAATTTTCTTTTCAGTATTTATGAAGATTCCTGGAGAAAAACCTTCCCCAGAATAATCAAATGGGCAGGAATTTTTGTCTAGTTATCACCCACACCACAACTGAGCAAAGGCCACTTATAAGTCACCACGATCGCATCGTTAATTTATACTCCACTGAAAAAGTTGCTTTCCTCAATTAAATGACACATAATTAAAAAAGAATATTAATATTATATTAAAATAATAAAAAAGTAAAACTAAATTATTAGGCCAAATTTTGATTTGTGAGTGTAGCTTACTGTTCAAATAAGGAAGAAAAAAATTGTGAACAAGAAGAAAAAAGAAAAAAAAATTTATAAAAGAAGGAAGTATTAATCTTAATATTTTTATTATATGTTATTTATTAAGTTAATATATATATGTATGTATATTTCAAATATGTTATATTTTTTACATGTTTAATATGTAGTGAGATTAAACTTGATAAGCAATAATAATAATAATTTAATGGGGGTTGTATTATTACTCCCTACATGTATAAAAGTGTAAGATTGTTTTTACTTCGCTATTTATCCTGGGATAAGATTGGTTTCAACACAATAAACGAGACAAGAAGGATGTTTATTTCATGGATTCGAAAATGGGTTATCCGTCTGACCTGGTTTAAGCCCTTGCTATTTCTTCATTTTAATCCATCCAAATTGGACGGATAATAATCCATTTGATATTTCTTCTCTTGTTTCTTCTTTTTGTACATAATTTAGATGAATTAACACATGAAAGTAAACATGAATAAATATTGAGATATGTGTATGTTAATCAATTTTTATCTCTCTTGTCAGGTTAACCACCCAAGATGTAAACAGAGCCTAAATCTTAATTGTTAGATCTTAAAAATAGAAGGTGTTACAAATATTTTAAATTGCTTGGTAGAAAATACAAATCTTTCACATATTTGCAATCATCTTCCCCTTTGTTTGAATCTTATTTTGAATAAATTTTGATAATAGCAAAATAGTTGTATATACTTGTATGGACTAACATTTTCAAGAATACAAGTTTGAAGAACTTTACGATTAATAGAGAAGTCTACAATTGTAGAGTTGATCAACTTGCAGCTGGACAAGAACTTACAGCTGTAAACAAAAAATTACAAGAATAAAAGCTACAGAAGTTAAGAAGACCCTACAACTATTGAGGACCGTTGAATGAATCAAGTACAAGATTAACAAATCATAGATCTATCAAGACCCTTATAACTCAGATTAGTGAAGCAATTTTTGCACTAACTAAGGAGTTCTTAATGATGAATTTATTTCAAAGTCTGGAATTTTAATGAAGATTATTTGAAGGCAGAACCAGACTTTGTGGATTAAGATAAATACTACATCCACTACTATTTAGTGTGAAGGAGGATGACCACTTCACACATGTGGAGGCTTATAGAGAGAAAGATGTGTCTTATCCGGAATTCAAAATTTTAAATTTCTAACGGATAAGACACATCTCGTCCACTATAAATAGAGGAAAATTTGGAGGAAGCAACAATTCAAGCATTCATACAAAGCAAATTTACAGCCAACATACTTTGAGAGAGTTCATCAGAAATACATTTTTCTTGTGATTCATAAGATAGTTGGTTAGGATTTTTTAGAAAGAATCACAATCATCTGTTGTTGTTCCCTCACACATTTTATTTTTTTCATTCTACTTTGTATAGATTTTTCTTTGTGAGGTATTTTAAACTCTTAGGCTCCATTTGGATTGGTGGATTTGAAATCCATGGATTTCACACACAAATGATCACTCTCTCAATGAATTTACAAATACTTAGATTCCATTTTATGTTTAAAATGGTGGAATTCTAAATCCTCTTCAAACCCATGTCATTTGAAATCCCTCCCCTCTACCCATTTGCATCTCTCAATTTCCTTACTTTTTCCCTTCTCTCATACCTCTTTATAATTCATAACTTAAAATGTATGCTTTCTTACATGTATTTTTTTTTTAAAATCCATTCATTTTCAAATCCATCCATCCAAATGAAGCCTTAGTGAGTTTGTGTATTCTTAGTGAATAGGTTAAGTGTTTTTCTTTTACTTAGATTAGAAATCTTTGTGAGATCTAGTTTCGAGGGGAAATACTTTTATTTGATCCTTTCTTAGTGAATTTGACACTTAATGGTGTAACAGTTAATGTAAGAGGTCTTATTTATAGACCCTAAACCACTATAGACTATGTTGTTTTTATTTATATTGTTTATTTAGTGCTTACTGCATATTTTCATATTGTTACATTCATCATTGCTTTGAAATTGCATAAAATTTGTGTTTCACAGAAAATGGAATCTACAGCTGTAGACTCTCTAATCACTCAGCTGTAAACTCCACCTTTCATATTGTTTTTCATTAACACTCACACTATTTTTTCGCTGCACATTTAGAGGTTTTTAAATACACTCTTAATTGTAAAAACCCCTTTAATGATATCTACAAGTTGTTTGTTTTTCTTTTAAAAGTTTTCAAGAAACCTATAGCTGTAAATTTTGTAGTCTACAACTGTAACCTTTTTGGTCCAAAAATCTTGTAGATTGTTTTTAAATCTAGAAGAGGTAGTTAAAGGCTCTATTATTCCAATCTTGAAAAGTTTAAAATTTGTTTTTGAAGGTCTATTCACCCCCCTCTATACCTTTACCATTTTAAAGGGATTAACACCCATTTTCACTTTTCTTTCCATTCTTTTCCTCCCCCACTTTCTACAATTTTCAATCTCTTCAACAATGATGTTTCTCAATTTCCATCTCAAAATTCAAGCTCTCAACAATGATGATTCTCAATTTCCATATCTTATCAACAATGGCTATTTTCATTAAAAAGTTTTTCTTTTCTTTTTTCTCACCCCTCTCACCATCTCTCTTTCCCGGCAAAACCGCCACCACCATCAGCCATTGCGTTTCCCCTCTCAGCCACCTTCATCCAATGCAAGTATCGTCCACCTCCTCCTTCACGACAACAGAAGTAGCGTGACATCGCCATACCGAATTGTGCCTCCCTATGGCGGCCAAAGGCCTACAACACACCTTCAAACTTTTCTATTCATCCGCCGCCGTACCCAATTGTACCTTATGGAAATTTTTGGAATCCAATTCAAAAATATGAACAATTGTAGAAGCGACGAACACACAAAAATATGAACAACAATCTGTGAAGGCAGCGGTGAACCCAATTTGATTTGGAAAATATATATATTGTGAAGAGTGTGGGAATCGGAACCCCAAACAACTATAGAAGTCAGATGAAAATTGTTTGGCGTGAACGGGCAAACCAAAATTGTAAAAGTGAACAATGAAATGGAGGTAATAAGGTCTATTGGCTTACCGGGTCGGAGGAATAAAAATGATTCCTGCGTAATTTTTGCATGTCTACCAAGTAGGATTGCAAAAGTAATAAAAGTGGGAATATGGGGCTTATATTGGCTACCAATTAGACCCTGAGAGTAAATGTCTGTTTGCAAGTGCTACAGAATAACTTTTACAATTTTTATTTTTTTTTCAAAAGTTGTGAGAAATAACTTTGAAAAAAAGTTCTTCTAGAAGTTGTTTTTAGTGTTTCAAAACAGATACTAAGTCTTATATGCATCTAGTGTATGATTAATTCATTTAATAATTGAATTATTTTATATTAAATAGTATAGATTGATTACTCTGAAAAATATGAGTTGATTATATTAAAATCTTACAATAAAATTGAGTTGGTGGAGGATAAATTATTTACGTATTTTTTTGAAATTAACAAAATTTATACATGGAAATTATGGTTTTTAAATTTATAAATGAGAAAAAACATATACTCTAGTCTAGTTTATATTTTTTACGTTTTGCCTCATACAAAATTGATTTTTTTTTTAGTAGAGTACTATTATTTCAGAAAAGAAAAACAATTGGCACTTATACTCATGATTTCCCATGGCTCGGTTAATATGTTTTCAAATCAAGAATTGAGAATTACAAATGGAATATTATAGGGAAAAAATATGTGCCAATAATGCCAATAATATTTATTATATGTGCCATTAAATCTTTTGATTTTCATCAAATAAAGTTTTGATTTGCGATCAAATTTTGTGATTTAGAGTATAATTGGATTTAGTCAAAAGAGTATTGACTTGTTTAATTATTTTGAGAATTATTTTTAGTAAAAGATGGAGATTGTCCTATTAATAATTGTGCAGGAGAGGAATTGTGATTTTGGATTTAGTCTAAAACATATCCATTCGAATAATTTATTGAGAAAATATTCAAAAAATTAAAAATGACGAAATAGGCCGCATAGAACCAGAAGCAAAATTGTGTTACTTTATGTTTGATGCAATCTGATCAAATATAAAAAAAAGTATGAATAAAGAGAGAAAAATCATACTTGAGTGTCTTCCAATAAATCAAATGCTAGAAAAATTCTAAATAGATTCGTTAAAGATATGGGGCTATTACCAATTAAATATAATGTCTTGATTGAAACCAATTCAATTTTAAGGTACAAGTGAAAAATTAGCAGTTTAATATTGAGTTAAAAAGGTAATTCAATATTAGACACTGGGGAAATAGAAACGTTGATACATTTCAAAGTGCATAACATAGAAATAGTGTTGGTGATACTATTTCAAAATCTCCTAAAATCTAACCTATGCACTTTTATTTACCACAACAAGTAAATGTTGGATTTTAAATTCTTAGTAGACTTATAGCTATGTGGGATGCAGACATTCATCATGATAAGTCTACTTATGCAAGTAGAGAAGTGAGAGACCGCTTCTTAGGGATTATATAGGTAAGATCCTAGAGTACTTGCGAGACCAGGATAAGCACAAGGCCCGATACGAAATTGGTGCTGCCAAATATAAGAAGTAAGAAATCATACGCGACGAGAACTTGATGTAGGGATATTAGTGTAGGATGACTGAAAATAATAATAAAATTAAAAGGAAAATCGAGGCTCGTGAGGAACACGATTTCCTTAAAACAAATAATGCCCCTCACTCTCTAGGTGCTAAGTGAATCGAAGGGACACTTGTTTCCCAGGATACAACGATAATAAGCAACGATATAGCATAATATCTTGCTTAAAATGAACCGAGATATTGTTCGTAAATCACCGGAGTAAGAACGAAAATTTAGGGAATATTAGGACAAAAGTATGTGGCAGGTTGCCGGAAAGTATCTGGATATTTTTCCACTCAAATATTGAATATTTTGTTATTCTTGTGTTTCTTGCAACACATAAGAATACTATTTATAGTATTCAAAAATGACTGTTGGAGTATGGCCATAAAGACCCACAATTGGTCTTGATCGTAACCGACAAAACGTCTGAATTAATTGCATTAAAACAGGGTTTTTAAGTTTTAAAACGTGTTGTAACTGTAGAGATTTTGAAATCTCAGCAGACCTGAAAAAACCACCTCAGGATGACTCAGGCTGACCCTGACTTAGGTCAGGTCAAGCTGATCTGGACACAGGTCAGGCTAACCGGACTCAGGTCAGGATGACTTAGTCTGGTCAGGATGGGAGTCAGGTCAGGCTGATCCGGACTCAGGTCAGGCTGAACCGAACTCAGGTCAGGATGACTTAGTCAGGTCAGGATAGGAGTCAGGTCAGACTGATCTGGACTCAGATCAGGCTGGACCGAACTCAGGTCAGGATGACTTAGTCAGGTCAGGCTGAACCGGACTCAGGTCAGACAAGAGTCAGGTCAACATGACCCGGACTCAGGTCAGCATGACCAAGACTCAGGTCAGGCCGACCCCGGACTCAGGTCAGGACAAGAGTCATTTATATCCCTTCTTTCCCATCCTCAACAACAATTTTCCAATGTGGGACAAAGGTTCCCTTCATTTTTTCATTTGTTACAACAAACTTAAAAATTCAATTTCTCATTCACCCAATATCGGAATTGGGCGAGTAATATATCGAATCGAAGCTCTCTTCGAGGAGCACAAATTTCAACACTTGATTTCATAGCATGTTCAACCATAAGTTAAAGGCTAATTCCACTTAATGGCTATTCGTTGCGTAAAACAAGTATGTATTGTATTATTTTATAATATATTATATATGTAAATAAGTGTGTGATTGTTGTATATTTTAGATTTACATAATACAAATAGAGTCGATAGTGTAGGAATATATATAGGATGACTGAAAATAATAAAAAAAAATAAAAGGAAAATCGAGGCTCGTGAGGAACACGATTTCCTTAAAACAAATTATGCCCATCACTCTCTAAGTGCTAGTGAATTTATGGGACACTTGTTTCCCAGGATACAATGATAATAAGCAACAATATAGCACTATATTTTGCTTAAATGAACCGAGAAGATGTTCGTAAATTACCGGAGTAAGAACGAAAATTTAGGGAATATTAGGACAAAAATATGTGGCAGGTTGCTGGAAAGTATCTGAATATTTTTCCACTCAAATATTGAATGTTATGTTATTCTTGTGTTTCTTGCAACACATAAGAATATTATTTATAGTATTCAAAAGATGATTGTTGGAGTATGGCCATAAAGACCCACAATTGCTCTTGACCGTAACCGATAAAACGTCTGAATTAATTGCATTAAAACAGGTTTTTTAAGTTTCAAAACGTGTTGTAACTGTAGAGATTTTTGAAATCTCAACAGGCCTGAAATCGCCCATCAGATCAGGATGGCTCAGGTCAGGCTGACCAGTCAGGACTCAGGTCAGGTCAGGATGGCTCAGGTTAGGCTGACCAGTCAGGACTCAGGTCAGATCAGGATGGCTCAGGTTAGGCTGACCAGTCAGGACTCAGGTCAGGACATGAGTCAGTTCAGCAAGACCCGGACTCAGGTCAGGACAAGAGTCAGGTCAACAAGACCCGGACTCAGGTCAGGACAAAAGTCAGGTACGCTGACTCAGGCTCAGGTCAGGCTGACCCGGACTCAGGTCAAGATGACCCGGACTCAGGTCAGGATGACCCGAACTCAAGTCAGGACGACCCGAGCTCAGGTCAAGACAACTCAGGCTCAGGTCAGGCTGACCCGGACTCAGGTCAGGATGACCCGGGCTCAGGTCAAGACGACTCAGGCTCAGGGGCTCAGGATTAAGCCTTTCCCTTCATCTCTTATATCCCTTCTTTCCCATCCTCACCAACAATTTTCCAATGTGGGACAAATGTTCCCTACATTTCTCTTTTGTTACAACAAACTTAAAAATTCAATTTCTCATTCACCCAATATCGGAATTGGGCGAGTAATATATCGAATCGAAGCTCTCTTCGAGGAGCACAAATTCCAACAATCCCCCACATGAATGGAAATTGATACATATACCAAAAAAAGGTTCTTGGTGATATATAACGACGTTAGAAGCTTGCAAAGGATAGGTAGGTGTTACCCTTTGAACCTTCCCTTGTGAAAGTACACTTACTTTACTAGTTGAATAGTAGACGTGATGTCTTGGAACTATCAACCATTAGTGTAAACGATGGTGTAATTCACTCAAGCTCTTCCTAACAACTCTCAGTTCTCATGAGTATGTTCATTTCGGCCATGAACATCGCCTGGTTCTGCAAGAGTTTTTAGGAATATGCCTTATAGTATTCCCTTTGAAGCGGCCCCACTTCTCTCTCACATAGGTGATTCTTTTAAGAGTATCTCAAGCTCTTCTCAAATCATTAATAGCCATTTTGCTAATCCTCATACCACTTCACTGTAACATCTTTTAGGCAATGGGTATTTTTGGGGTTTAATTAGATTATCCCCCACAAAACAGTGATTTTGAGTTAGACAATTAGGTTGTCCTTTTGAACCTATTTCTTGGGATTTCCAATCACTTAGGTAAGGTTTTCCTTCATCTAAACTCAATTTTGTAAGACTTTAAGTCCCACTTCTCTAGATGATGACAAAACTAACTCTCTATTTAACCCTTTGGTTAACAGATCCGCTATGTTATCTTTAGACCTTACATAGTCTATAGTGATAACTCCAGTTGAGAGTAGTTGTTTAATGGTATTATGTCGACGACGAACATGTCTAGACTTACCATTATATAAATTACTTTGTGCCCTACCAATTGCAGATTGACTATCACAATGAATGCAAATTGGTGGCACCGGTTTTGTCCACTTCGGAACATCTTCTAAAAAAATTCCTAAGCCATTCGGCTTCTTCACCACATTTATCTAGAGCAATAAACTCCGATTCCATGGTGGATCTTGCTATCACTGTTTGTTTAGAAGATCTCCAAGATATGGTTGCGCCTCCTAAAGTGAAGACGTATCCACTTGTAAACTTTGAGTCCTTTATGTCCGATATCCAATTAGCATCGCTATAACCTTCAATTACAGTCGGATATCTAGTATATTGTAGCCCATACTCTCGTGTATGTCTCAAGTATCTAAGTACTCTTACAATAGCTCTCCAATGGCATTCACCCGGATTACTAGTGTATCTACTTAACTTGTTTACGGCGTAGGCCAAGTCCGGTCTTGTACAACTGGTTAAGTACATTAGACTGCCTATTACTCTTGAGTACTCTACTTGACTCACACCTTCGCCTCTATTTTTGGCTAGATGTTGGCTAGGATCTATCGGAGTTCTAGTAAAATCCGTATCGTTTTTGCTAAACTTCTATAGAATCTTATCCACATAGTGAGTTTGAATCAAGATAATTCCATCTGATGTTTTATGAATTTTAATTCCAAGTATAACATCAGCTAGTCCCATATCTTTCATGTCAAATTTGGAATTCAACATATTCTTTATGGACTTCACCATTTTATCATTACTTCTAATGATTAATATGTCATCTACATAAAGACACATGATTATGTAACCATCTGCAGTGTCTTTTATATAAACACATTTGTCACATTCATTAATTTGAAATCCATGTTCTAACATAGCATTGTCAAATTTCTCATGCCATTGTTTTGGTGCTTGTTTCAAACCATATAATGATTTTACTAACTTACACACCTTGTTTTCTTGTCCCGGAGCTAGAAACCCCTCGGGTTGTTCCATGTAAAACTCCTCATCTAAATCACCATTTAGAAAGGTGGTTTTTACATCTATTTGATGTATTTCTAGATTTCTCAAAGCGGCAATCGCTATGATTAATCTTATCGACGTAATTCTCGTAACGGGAGAATACGTATCAAAAATAGTCAAGACATTCTTTTTATCTATAACCTTTTATCACAAGTCTTGCCTTGTATTTATCAATGGTCTCGTCCGCTTTCATTTTTCTTTTGAAAATCCACTTGTACCTTAGTGGTTTACTTCCCGGAGGGAGATCCACTAGTTCCCACGTGTGATTTTGCAAAATAAAATTTACTTCACTTTGAATTGCTTCTTTCCAAAGAGGACCTTCGGAAGAGTTCATGGCTTCCTTGAAGCTTTGAGGTTCACTTTCGAGCATATAAGTTAGAAAATCCGGACCAAATAATTTTTCTACTCGTGCTCTTTTACTACGTCTTGGTTCAACCTCTTCGTCATCTACAATTTCATCAATTGTAGGGTTTGCAAAACTAGGGTTGCATGGCTAGGGTTTACATGGCTAGGGTTTGCATGAACTTTAGAAGTACTAGCCTCTTCATTTATTTTGCATGGAAATATATGCTCAAAAAATGAGGCATTTCTTGATTCCATGATAGTATTCTTATGTACATCATCAATTTGTGATTCATACACAAGAAACCGATAGGCACTACTATTATGTGCATATCCAATAAATACACAATCAATAGTTTTATGACCTATTTTTACTTTCTTAGGTGGTGGAATTGCAACCTTAGCAAGACACCCCCACACTTTTAAGTATTTATAAGATGGTACTCGACCATGCCATAATTCATATGGACTTTTATCAACTTTCTTACGTGATATCTTATTTAAAAGATAATTGGCTGTCAACACCGCTTCACCCCACATATTTTGAGGAAGTCCGGAATCTAGTAACATTGCATTCATCATTTCTTTCAATGTTCTATTTTTCCGTTCCGCGACACCATTTTGTTGAGGTGAATAAGGTGCGGTAGTTTCATGCTTAATTCCGTGTTGAGCACAAAATTTGGCAAATGGAAACTCATACTCACCTCCTCTATCACTTCTCAACATTTTAATTTTTCTATTGAGTTGATTTTCAACCTCATTTTTATAAAGCACGAACTTGTCAAAAGCTCCGTCTTTACTTTTTAGAAGATACACAAAACAAAATTTTATGCAATCATCTACAAAAGTAATGAAATATTTATTTCCACCACGTGTTTGTACACTTTTTAAATCGCACACATCCGTGTGAATTAATTCAAGTGGTTCACTATTTCTTTCAATAGTTCGAAAAGATGAACGAGTCATTTTCGCTTCTACACAAATCTCACACTTATGATTTGTATCAATTTGGAGTGTAGGTATACTATTTAAATTCATTAATTTTCTGAATGAATTAAAATTGACATGTCCTAAACGACCATGCCACGTAATAGACGACTCAATCAAGTAAGAGGAAGATGAAGCATTTTTATTCATAATTTTTTTAATCGTCATTACATTGAGTTTGAAAAGGCCATCACACTCATAGCCCTTTCCGACATACATTCCATTCTTGGATAAAATAACTTTATCCGCCCCTATTACAATTTTGAACCCATGTTTGTTCAACAAAGACCCGGACACCAAATTCTTACAAATTTTCGGTACATACAAAACATTGTTCAAAGTCAACTCCTTATCGGAGGTAAATTTCAGCACTACCTTCCCTTTTCCTTTGACATCGGAAGCCACCGAATTGCCCATGTATAGCTTCTCTTCATGAACACTTTCATCAAGGGAATTAAATAATTCTTTGGAAGAGCAAATATGACGGGTTGCACCCGTATCGAGCCACCATTCACGTGGGTTTGAACCCACCATATTTACCTCGAACACAATGGCCGAGAAATGTCTCTCATCTTGGTTGACCATATTCGCTTGGTCTTTCTTCGGCTTTCTACATTGAGCCGCCTTGTGACCGGGCTTCTCGCAATTATAGCAAGTCCCGGAGAATTTCTTTTTAAAATCATTCTTCTTCGTACCCAAATTTTTGGTCGAAGGATTTTCTTTTTTCTTCCCATTATTTTTGGGGTTGGTCCTCGAGCCTTGGCCTTGTTCAACAACATTGGCTTTTGGCTCGGAGGCACCATATTTTTTGCTTGATTTCTTGTTGTCCTCTTCAATACGAAGACGAACAACAAGCTCCTCCACGGTCATCTCCTTTCTTTTGTGGGTGAGGTAGTTCTTGAAGTCCTTCCATCCGGTTGACAATTTGTCTATTATGACAGCCACTTGGAACGACTCGCTTATTATCATCCCTTCCGCATAGATATCGGAAATGATAACATGTAGCTCCTGCACTTGGCTAACAACCGGTTTAGTATCAACCATTTTAAATTCAAAAAACTTACTTACGAGGAACTTCTTTGTCCCGGCATCCTCCGTCTTGTAGTTTATTCTCAAGAGTTTCCCACAACTCTTTTGCCGTCTTTATTCCAATGTAAACGTTGTAAAGTGCATCGGATAGGCTGTTGAGAATATAATTCTTGGATAAAAAATCCAAGTGGTTCCATGCTTCTTGGGCATGCATGGATTTCTCATCGGGTTCAGCAGGTAGAGTGGGAGGATATTCCCTTAAGAACCTCGCCAAGTTGAGCGTGGTTAAGTAAAAAAGCATTTTTTGTTGCCACCTTTTGAAGTTCATCCCGGTGAACTTCTCCGGCTTGTCGTGGTGGTGAACTGGAATTGTCACCGAAGGAATTGATGCACCAACGAAGGTGGAAGCGGAGGCTGGAGCAGTGGGAGCCACCGGAGTAACGTCATTCGTCACAATTGAGTTAGTATCAGCCATCTTGAGGAATAATTTGTTTTAAGACTGTAGGAATATATATAGGATGGCTGAAAATAATAATAAAAAATAAAAGGAAAATCGAGGCTCGTGAGGAACACGATTTCCTTAAAACAAATTATGCCCCTCACTCTCTAGGTGCTGGTGAATTTATGGGACACTTGTTTCCCAGGATACAACGATAATAAGCAACAATATAACACTATATTTTGCTTAAACAAACCGAGAAGATGTTCGTAAATCACCGGAGTAAGAACAAAAATTTAGGGAATATTAGGACAAAAATATGTGGCAGGTTGCCGGAAAGTATCTGAATATTTTTCCACTCAAATATTGAATGTTTTGTTATTCTTGTGTTTCTTGCAACACATAAGAATACTATTTATAGTATTCAAAAGATGACTGTTGGAGTATGGCCATAAAGACCCACAATTGGTCTTGACCGTAACCAACAAAACGTCTGAATTAATTGCATTAAAACAAGTTTTTTAAGTTTCAAAACGTGTTGTAACTATAGAGATTTTTGAAATCTCAACAGACCTGAAATTGCCCATCAGAAACTGCTCAGGATGGTCCTAACTCAGGTCAGGTCAGGCAGACCAGTCAGGACTCAAGTCAGGTCAGGATGGCTCAGGTTAGGCTGACCAGTCAGGACTCAGGTCAGATCAGGATGGCTCAGGTTAGGCTGACCAGTCAGAACTCAGGTCAGGACATGAGTCAGGTCAGCAAGACCCGGACTCAGGTCAGGACAAGAGTCAGGTCCGCTGACTCAGGCTCAGGCTCAGGTCAAGCTGACCCGAACTTAGGTCAGGATGACCCGGACTCAGGTCAGGACGACCCGGGCTCAGGTCAAGACAACTCAGGCTCAGGTCAGGCTAACCCGGACTCAGGTCAGGACGACCCGGGCTCAGGTCAAGACGACTCAGGCTCAGGGGCTCAGGATTAAGCCTTTCCCTTCTTCTCTTATATCCCTTCTTTCCCATCCTCACCAACAATTTTCCAATGTGGGACAAAGGTTCCCTACATTTCTCTTTTGTTACAACAAACTTAAAAATTCAATTTCTTATTCACCCAATATCAGAATTGGGCGAGTAATATATCGAATCGAAGCTCTCTTCGAGGAGCACAAATTCCAACAGAGAGAGCTCTTCATTTAAAAATATCTTTTGATTAAAATTCGTAACCAATCGGTTTGTGACTCTTGAAGAGGAGTTGCAACCTTTTGGTACAACTCTTGAGTAATAGTTGCAACATTTCTATGCAACTCTTCGATATCAATATATACTCAAGACATGTGGAGTTCAAAATAATTGGAAAAAAAAAATCCAATTGAAAGTTGAGATCATTAAAGTTTCTCAATATATTGAAATGTCGAGTCTCTCTATATATTAAATTTGAGTCTTTTATTTTATTAAAAAACTTGTGATTTGTGCTTCTGAAATTCGTTAGAGTGTAACTATCAAATTTCTGTGAAACAGATTTTGTATTCTGGAAGGTCAATTTCTTGTGAGAACCATTTACACTTATATGAGATGAATTAATACTTTTAACGATAATATTATTTTTCATTGTGTCTAGCCTAACATTAATTCCATATTACTTATATATATACAACAATTGGTAGGGGTGTTCATAAAACCAAAAAAAAAAAAATGAATCGAACCGATAAGATTCGGTCCATTCGGTTCGGTCCTAAAAAATTCGGTTAGATTCTCGATCCAAATTTTTTAAAATTTTGGTCTATTCGGTTTGGTCCAGTTCTGGATCATCAGAACCGAATAGACCTAAAAAATCGAGTGGACCGAATTTTAATTAAAAAAAACAATATATTATATATATATATATATATATATATATATATTAATGTTGTGTTAAACATTGAATTATAATTAACTTTATTAAATTAATATTGTGTAAAACTTTGACTTTTGATGAACTTTATTAAATTAATATTTTGAACTTTATTAAACTTAAATGTTTTGTATTTATTTAAATATTAATTAAATTTATATTGTATCTTTTTAATTTGTTGGTATTGAAATAAATTTAATGATAGTATGATGTATAATATTTATTTTGATGAAATATAGATTTTTTTTATTTTGAAATTATTTGAACTGAATGGACCAAATTGGATTGAACCGTCGGTTCGGTCCATACTAAAAATAAATTCGGTTATTTTGGTTCGATCCAGAATTGGACCAAACCAATCGAATAGATCGAATGACCACCCCTAATAATTGGTGCATATTGAAATAACTATGCACGTCGAAAATTAAAGCACCCGTTGAACCCAATCAATAGAATCTATATTACAGTCCCACTACTTTTTGAAGCCAATAGATTTTTTAACCCTAGAGATGGCACCAAAAAGAACTCTTTGCTTCTTCCTACATCAACATCCGATTTGCTAAGAAACTTATTCTATAAACTCTCTTGAATTTAACTACCTACATGAAAAAAAATACTGCCTCCATCCCATGATATTTGAATTCAAAAGTGAATGACATGCATATTAAAAAAATAAGATTGAATATAAAAAAATTAAATAAAAAAAGTTATTTTATTTACTTTTGTGAGTATAACTTGTTTTCTTTTTTTAGGTGTAAGATTTATTGTGGGACATTCAAAAAAGAAAGTGTGAAATTTAATTAAGTTGTGACGGAGGGATTACTTGTTATTTATATATTATGGATGAGATATTTGATTTAATAAATGAACATTTGGTTAACACTTTTACATAGCGCTTGATATAAATTTAAGATGACAATGACAATGGTTATTATTAAGAGGGCAATCACTAAGGAGTTAATGACCCCTTTTTTAACCTGTTTCTATGATCTCATTTATTTATAATAAATAATACCAAACACTCCTAATGAGAATTAATCCTCATTAATCTCCATTCATTCTCACTCCTAGTGAGATAGTGTCACGGTATATCAAATTCAAATTTCATTTACTATTTTCTTTTTCATCTCAAAAATTAGATGTACTTTTTATATTTTAACCTTCAATCTAAATGAAAGCATACAAAAATATCTATTATTATACAATGGTTGCTTTTTTTTCAAACTTTCAATTAATCACTACTATAATTTGTAGTTATTGCTCGTTAACCACAACCTAATAAATGAACACTCAATCAACACTATTGTTTTAACGAGGTTTGTAAATTAAATAACAATTAATCACTAATGATATGTTATCAAACATTTAATTTTTTTAAAGAGTCTGATTTTAAAAAAGAAAACGGCATGTATTTTGAAGTTAAATTTTTAATGAATTGATATTGAATTTCATATCAAAATCGCTTGTAGGATTTACTTGAGAAAAAAAAATATAGAAAATATTAAAATTACACTCGTGAACTATTATGATTATACTTTAGTCTTTTACTTTGTATACAAACTGATTCATGCACTTATTATTGAGAATAATTATTTAATCATTGTTCTTGTTAAATATAATGAATTTTAAATATTTATTGCATAACTAGTATTTCACTCGTGCGATGCACGATTTAAAAGTTTAAACATTTTATTATTATATAATTAATTAATATTATATTTTTATTAATAAAATTTTATTCATAAAAATACATACATTAATGTAAAGTATATTTTTTTTGTAATTTATGTTTTCTTTTATTTTGAAAATAAATTTAATATCTTATAATATTGTCGAGTTGAAAATTAAAATATTGAGTAAAATTGTATGTGAGTACAATTGATATTAGAAAAAAAAATACTATTTAAGAAATATTTAACTTATATAATCTTGATAAAAATGTACGAAAACTAAATATCACTTATAAAAATAAACAAAAATTATATATTTTGAAATACTTCTCTGTACACAACGTTTTTTGTTGATATACTATTCTCACCATCTTGGTCACAAATTAAAAATTTAAGCCCTTTCCGATTGGTCACTCGTGAAATAGCAACATATAACTGACCATGACTAAAAACAGGATTCTTCAATAATAGGCTAACATGCGAAAGTGATTGTCCCTGACTTTTATTTATTGTCATAGCATATGATACGATCAAGGAAAACTGTCTTCTTTGAAATTTGAATGGTAATCTCGGATCTGAAGGAGTTAACGACATTCTTGGGATCAATACTACATGGTCTGCGTTACCTCCACATAGAATCTTCGCTTCCAAGAAATGTGGTCCAAGTTTTGTAATAACCAGTCGAGTACCATTACACAAACCAAGTGAATGGTCGATATTTCTCAATAACATTACATGAGTCCCAACTTTTAATGTTAACTAATGATTTGGAACACCTGAACATCGTATTCCATTTAAAACTCTGGTGTGTGCACATCAGCCAATATGTCAACATTTGAATCAGACTTGCAGGCGCTATCCGAACTTAAATACGTTGCATCACCTGAATTCAATGAAGAAATATATATTCATTGATGTTGTCAACAACATCAAGAGTTGGTACTAGTATAGCACGTTCCTTCAAAAAATTTGGCTTGTCCATAAGCTTGACAACGGGGCGGGGAATCCCCGACCCCGCGGGGATCCGTCCTGAACGGGGTGGGGAATCCCCGAAAGAAACGGGGACGGGACGGGGATTGTATTCCCCGCCCCGCGGGGCCCCGCATAATATATATATATATATATATATTTATAATATACATATACATATTTATATATATATATATATTAATATATTATATATCATATAAGTATATTATATTATATATATCATTCACATATATAAGTATATATGTATATATAACTAATTAATCATTCATGTATATATAATATATAATATATCAAATTAATGTATTTTATGCACTTTAAATTTATTTATTTAAAAAATTAATTAAATATACTTATTAAATATAAATTAATTAAAAATAAAAAAAGTTCACGGGGAACAGGGAATCCCCGCGGAGACGGATTCCCCGACTGGGCGGGAATGGGGATAGATTTTTCCCTGTGAAGTTCGCGGGGACGGGGATGGGGATTGGCCCCCCCGTCCCCGCCCCGCCCCGTTGACAAGCCTACTTGTCCATCAAATCTCTATAGGAAGGATATGTACTTTGTACAATGGTTGGTATTGGATCACCAGAACTATTGAGTAAAAGATCATTAGGAATTTCAACAATTGCATGCCCATCCTTCTCAACTCCTTCAGTTCCATCCCCAATACTTGCAATCTATTTAGAGAATTCTTTTAACTCATTATATTGAATTGTTGAATCTTGATCTTGTAGCCTCATGTTCTTGGTTAACCTCAATAACTTGCAATCCTTCCATATGCTCGATGAATTTATTGTTGCGTGTACAATATCTTATCGAGTGCCCTTAGCAATTACTGGCAATATTTGATGAAAATCACCACCGAAAACAATAGTTTTCCCCCCAAAAGGCTTGCTTTTAATCAATGGATTGCTCAATTGCATGATATCTATAAGAGTTCTTTCCAATGCTTCGAAACAATACTTGTTCATCATTGGTGCTTCATCCCAAATGACCAGTCTAGTTTTCACAATTAATTCTGCAAGTGGACTACCCTTGTTGGTCCCGAAACGAGTAAATCAGTGTATGGGGGGGGGGGGAATACATTGATGTCAGATTTTTCTGAAAGATTCAGAAAAATGCTCTAACACTCTCAGTCAGGATTTCCTGAATTACTTAGTATGCTGAAGGTCCACAGGGGCAGCAGGGACAGTTCAGTAACGAGTCAGATAAGCTGAGTGTGAGTAATGTGCTCGGAAGCTCAGTAGAGATAACAAACCTACTGACTGCTCGGAAGCAAGTCAGTTGGACTACTATCTCAGTGAGCTAGAGTACGTGCCGAAAGTGAGCCCTTAGTTCCTACTCGTTTTAGTTTCTGAAAACATTTTCTTTGAGTTGCTTAGTAAACTGGTGGTTAAGGCTGAGTGCACAGTATTAAGATTCAGGGTGATTGATTCAGTCCTGAATATAAAAACAATGCAGAATATTCAGTTTAGAGTGATGACAGTTATGATCCTGAACAAAACAGTAAATCAGCACACAAGGGTCTTTTTAACGTGGTTCGGAGATAACCAACTCCTACGTCCACGACCTGATTTAACAGGAAGCTATCCTCAAAACCCCGAGGATAGGTACTTGGTTTTTACGTGCCAAGGGACACGAATAGCCAACTTCCTCTCTTAGGAACTGACCCCTGGGCGTTTTACAAGTCCCAGTCCTTCTAACCAACCAATCTCACACCCTGAGTGGTTTGGTATTCTGGTTTCCAAGTAAGATAGCTCTAGCAATACAAAACAATGCTAAATATTAGAGCTATCGATCTAAGCAAATACAGAGAGAATCCTACTACAACACTAGGGAAATTTAATTGCAGAGTGTTGCTTATAGTATGCTTTGAGTGCTTGGATTCTTGAGAGCTTTCGCTTGGAAATTTCCCGTTAGCGTTGAATGGGTGCAAGGCTCTCCATATTTATAGGCAAGATTCAAAATAGATCCGTTGGAGGAGATCAAATCAAATCTTTCCTTTTTAGGGTGGTTGCAGGCTAGAAGTACTGTTTGACCTAATCGCCATGCTTATTCTGGCAAGTTTGTCCCACCTCCTGCAACTCTGAGACGCATTAAATGCCGCATTAAATGCTGCGCAGACTCCGTACACACGTGTCGAAAGATCATTGGCTCTCCGTTCTAACGGCTAGTTGACTTTCAGACATTTGTCCTTCCTCGTACATTCAATACTCTGAGTCTCTTGTACATAACTCAGTCTGAATGTTTGTCTCATTGGAGTCTTACTGACATTCTCTTTGTCTCTTGTCCCATAGCGTGAATAACCTTTTTGCTTTGGACTTACATGATTCAGGTAAACTGAACCAAGGCCTAAGTCAGGTCTTAAGTGCATTCAGCACAGCCTGATAGATTATTCAGCCCAGTATGTGTAACATTTTTGCTTTGGACTTACATGATTCAGGTAAACTGAACCAAGGCCTAAGTCAGGTCTTATGTGCTTTCAGCACATCCTGATAGGTTAACACTTACTCTTCACTGACTAAGTTATGTCCTGAATATGCTTAGTGTACTCAGTAGAAACATCAGCCAATGGTACTTCAGGATTGTCTTCAGGACGAATCATCAAGCTTCGTTCTTCAGCTTCAGTTCAGGCAATCTTCAACAAGACTGACTCTGACTTCTTCAGGATGGATTGTACATCAGACTTCAGTAAATTGGGTCGACTCCAATATTCTTCAGTCTTCAGCGTGTTCCTCCTGAACTGAATTCCTAACCTGACTATCCTGAACTAGACAAACCTGAACAACTATACTCAGGCAGATTCATCAGGGGTTTTGGGATCTAATCAAAATACTCAGATTGTCCCAACAACCCTGTTTAATGGAACATGTTGAGTCCTCAACTGGATTTAGAGGTATTGCAAACTGAGAATGAGCCGGTCGACCATCGGAGAGCAAAAGTGATGCTATACCACTTGAAGTTACATTAAAAACAATATATCCCTTTGACCTAATCGCTGCAGATAGTGTCTTCCACAAGAAAGTCTTTCCAGTACCACCATAACCATAAACAAAAAAGATACCCCCACGATGTGAATCAACTGAATCAATGATCGTATCATACACGTATCTTTGTTCATTAGTTAAATTAGCCACCAAATTCTTGTGTTCTTTGGTTAAGACAACTCGATTGTATCTTAACTTAGCATGTACCAATTTATTTTGCATTGCTGATGAACATGTCATATCCGCAAATGGCATTACATCATAATCCCTGAGAGTTCTTCCAAATCTTTGCATCAAGTTCTCAATCTCCATCAAAGCAAGATTTTTTATTTCATCCTCCGTCAATAATAAACCTGAAAGAAAATAAGATAACAAATTATATATATATATATATATAAGTCATTTACAAAATTATGTAATTAAAAATTAGTTTCATTAGTATAGTTAATAATTATTATTGTAAAAGTACCTTGGTGATTCAATAATTGACATTGTCTATATAGAATATCATCTGATTAAATACGTCCAACAATTCTCCCACACTACCTCTGGACGATTCAAACAATTTGACGATAGCAACGTGACAAAGAGATATCAAGAACTGGCTGAAACCCAATGGCTGGCTTCCAAAATGCCATCAGAGTACTCTTTGTCATCATCTAATAAACCACGTGCATAGCAGGCATCACGAAATGTCATATATTGCACACCATTTATAGTCTTTATTTTGTCAAAACTCTTGGGAGATAGAACAACGTTGAGCAGACATCTCAAGTAGTATATTTCGCCACAACCAGGAGGAACAAAAAAAATCGTCCTAAAGAGAATCCTCTTTTTCTCTTTACCCACGCTTTGGTTGATGCTTTCCAGACAAACTTTTGAGAAAATTCTGCATACGTCAATCCATTAGCTTCAGGATATATCTCATTTTCTTTGAACCAAGCAAGAAACATACTTTGATTCACTGTAGGGCGTTGAAGAACATAATCTATGGGATCAGAATCAGGAAAGATGACAGACTGTTCATCCGGTAAGTGGAAACCAAGTTGCTCTACTGGAGGATTCTTGTATTGTATTTCATAGTCTAGTATACGCCACATTGCCTCGCATGGTCATATGTACCTACAATCGTAATACATGTTCATTTCATCAATATTTGCTACTGCATCATCTTCATTAGTACTCTTGTAGAAAGATGCAGTAACTCAATCATACCCTTTGTTAATTTACTTAAAAAGATATTTGATAGATCGGGACTAATTACACCATTCCACGTTCAAATGTGCCCCATACTTCATCAGTAAGTAACGATTATGCGGGACAACGTATGTATTGTCAAGTTCAATGCCATTCTTTACCACTGTTCTACCATTATTTCGACGTCTGTACATAGGATATCCATCTTCATCTATAGTGGTTGAATCAATGAATTTCTTTAGGAAATTCTTGGTACAATGATTCTCAGACATACATGGAGATTTTGGTCTCGCAATTGCATATGGTCCGTGCATCATAAAATCTCTCAATGCATTATAATAAGCCGGGTCGCTATTTTCATTAGGAATCTTAGCTGAAATTATATTGCGATAGATGTGATCTGGTGTTGGGTACTTATCTTCACTACTTAGGAAAAACAGTATGTGGGCATGAGGGAGTCCACGCTTTTGAAACTCAACTTTATATACCAGTGCTCTCACCGTGCCAAATATTTTGTTCTTGCAGAGATCTTTTATCAATGCATCTAACTTCATCTTGAAAACTCCGCATATTATATCGGGACGGTCTTTTGCATTACATCCATTTTTTTTCTAAAAGTCAAACAATCTCGGGCCACTTCGGATTGCATGTAAAAGTGATGAATAGGTAAGGGTAGCGAACCCATCTACATATGGCCATTGCATCTTGATAATTTTGAACCATGTAGAGAGCTCCACCAGTAAAAGTGGATGGTAGTACAATGCGCTTCCCCATTGCACATGGATCATTCTCTCCTCGTAGTAATGCTTCAGCAAGTCCCTTGTACATCTCACAGCGTAATTGCTTTTGATGTGTTCGAACATATGTCAATCTTGTTTATTCGACGTGCTCTTTTTCATGCAAACGATATGCGAACCATTCTCTCATACTAATATTCTTTTAGCCGTCTTCCCTTGAGGACTTATTTCCGAGAATTGAATATCCTCCCTATAACCATCCTCACCACACGGAAATAGAAGTGGATATTGCAAAGCAAGATATGCAGCATGTAGCTCATTGATCCGCTTCAGTTGTCTAGACCGTGTCTCTACTAATAAATCTCTATCACCCAAACACTCATCAATATCATCCGGAATCAAAGCAGCTACTTTTGAAGCCGATGGAAGATTATATCTACGGGCATCTCCTCATCTTCTACCAATCAACCTTAATTTAATATTTGTTTGCTCTCTTTCAACCAGTTTTTTTCTTTCCATCCTAAATGACTTAACCAAAATATTATGTTCATCTAACATTGCTTTTAAACCAGCCACAATTTCCAAGTGTATTTGTACTATCCTTTTGCCTAAAATAAATTAAGAAAAGATCAATATTAATGCATATATAAAAGAGTATCCAATCATAATTAAACATTTTATAAAAGAGTATTTCCATAATAAACAATTTAGGCACAAATTAAAAAACATTCAATGAAATCAAAATAAGGTCCCACCATAATTTAGCTTAACTATTTCAGCACTGAGTTGCCACAATAATATAAGTCCCACCATAACTTAACCTATTTCAGAATTGGGTTGCTACAAAAATAATACCTAACATAACTTAGTTAAAACTTCAAATGACTTAAGATTGGGTTGCCACAAAAAACTACAGATAACTTTATCACATCTCTAGTTATCCTCTTGCTTTATGAACACCTTTTTCTCCTCAGGCGCAGTAGAAGAGAATTCATCTAGTAATTTTCTTTTGAGTCTTGATTCCTCTATGACATCACTGCTGACATCATTTGTTTTTTTTTTCGTGGTGTACTGACCTCGCTCTCCTATGAACTAAGCTGAAACTGAATGAGAAAAAATAATTTTAAAACTTTAGTAAGTGTAAAATAAAAATTATAAGATATTATTGAAACAGTCCCATTTAGACAACCTTTCTACTTCCCATTTTCTCAACATGCAGTTTGGATTTGTTATCAGTTTCCTAAAATAATTTCATACAACTATTGTTATTTCAAATAAATAATTAAAAATTTTTTGAGGAATAATTAGAGAAACATTTACCTGACTTTTGGAACAATCACCACTATATTTGGACATAATAGATTTATCTTGAGTCAATTTCATAACACTATAGGCCCCGTTATAGTCATTGACTTGGTCTTCCTTGACATGTATCTTGAAAATATTTCTTTACCAAACATATTTGTGAAAGCATGTGGATGTTGTGAGATATTTTTATCCTGAGATTCTTCCAGAACTTGCGTCACTATTTTTCCAATTAGTTCAACACAATGCTGATCCCATAGTACGAAAAGAGTGTTGTCGGTGTCATCTTAAACCCGGACGTGTATTTTGTACCTAATTTATATAGAGTACATATACATAATCAGTTTATATTCTGGTAAAGGTATTTCTTCATACAGTAAGCATATAATTTGTCTACACATGCATGGTCTGCCTAGATTGTAATTACATAATTAAACCATACTTATTGCAATAACGTATAATTATAAATTGGCGTAATAATAACCTCGGACATCCACTGGAATCAATTGTGTTACAATTGGAACATTGAAATCCATATTTTACACTTTTAACTTTACGACTGCATTTTTGACATGCCAAGTACCACCAATCTTCGAATGTTTCAACTGATACTATATTGGTTGAAACCCAAAAAGTACCAACCTAAAAACACAGGTTTTTAACTTATAATCAAAATAGAATAATTTATTTTGAAACACATAAGAAATGTTAGATAAAAACAAACTTCATTGTTCTCCTTGATTTGTTGGATTGTGCGTATGTTAATATTGGAGAATTTGTCAACTTCTTTGGTTGTACATAGATACACTGAACTCAAACCAGCAGTATCATCCTTAAATCTGTATTCAAAATGTATAAAATGTAAATACATGCTAGATAAACAATGCATTATACCAATTATTATAGAATATGAAATACCTCATTTTATATGCTGCAACTTCAGTACATCCAACATTGAAAACCAATTTTGTAGCAAAGTAAGTGGAAGTAATAATCATACGGTCTGAAAATTGTATAGCATTAGTATATATCTATTGAAGATATTAGATAATAAAATGTTATAACTTACCTTCTAATACTTTCCCCTACAGAATTGTACAATTAAAATTGGGAGTTCTGGGGTAACATTCTACATAAATCCTGTCATTTGGTTTACATACTCTCCCCAAAGAGTGCATTTCAGTTGTTGCTTTCTATTTTGAGAAAATAATTAGAATGTGTGTACTTAAATAATCTAAATGAGTTATTTTCAAAGATAAAAAAACTGACTCGAAGTCTTCAAGTGTTACTTTCATTAAAACTCTTCCTCATTCCTTGTATTCTATGACTCTAGGATCAGAGACATGAACTACCCTTCCAATGACATCTGCATTTTGTGAGAAAGTGAAAATTTATGGTCAGATATTTATATCAAGTTAACATGGTATAACAGGTTTTGTTTTGAACTATAATAAAGAAGCTTACCAATCATTTGAGTTTCATTCAATTTTTCAACAATAGCTAGTTCTGAAAATGATTGAAAATCATATAGAAATGTAGGAAATTCTTCGTCAAAAACTTCAACAACTTTGTTATCGTTGATAAATATAATTTGCTTACGATTTCTTGTTGTTCTATATTTGTTCTTGTTGACTGTCACCACAAAATTTTTAATTGCAAAGAGTCTGCCTTCAACTAATGTGGAATTAAATCTTGTAATGTAGGGTCGGTTAACTTTAGCATGTACTCTTGTACCCTGAAAATGCATAAAAAAATTGAAGTAATGATTTAATGAATTTATGTAAAAGTTTCAGAATAAATAAATATTAACATATATACCTCCAAGTCGGGGAAAACACATTCCAAGCTTTTATAGTTATTTTTGTTTTCAAATGCAGGTATATGGTAAGAATGGATGAGTCATATTTTTTCAGCCCATTGCGTCTTGGAGGAATCGAATACCTTGATTAGGCGGAAGAGATGGGCCATCCACAACATATGATAATAAATTAAATATAACTTTATATTAATTTGGAATAGTGTAATATAAGATGCTAACTAAAATAAAAAAAAGTGAATGGGATTGAAGTGAGCTAAATAGGTGAACTATTCAACAAGATGTCAAAAGATTGACGGGAATCATGAAGGAAATTCAATCAATCTCAATGATTGATTGAATACGAGATTATAGGATCTCAGATTTTTAGTCCATCCCAACGGCTAGTTATTTGACCCTATAAATTAGAGTAACAGTGATGATTTCAGTACCGGATTTACACGCACTTCAACCTTGCCGAAACTCTGTCAAAATCATTACTCGCACTCAACACCCTACATTCATACTTATCTTTTGTAAAGCTTTGTAGAAGCTGTTAGAAGTCGATCGCTGTTTAAGCATTGACTGTTTGTAAGAAAGTAGTACTCTCGAAGTTTGTGAGTGAGTGAGTGAGTAAAGTTAGTGGAGAGCCCCACAATTCCAGTTGGATTGTGGAGAGTGGAGTAGGATCTTTCGTCTGAACCACTATAAATCCCTTTTGTCTTGCATTCTTATTTTCTGTTCTTTATTTGTGCACATTACCTAAAAACCGATTTTCACTAAAACGCTTCCGCACAAAATTTCACAACGAACAATTTTCAAATTCAGACTATCTCAAGTAGTCTGCTGTTTTTGAAATAAGCGAAAAATTGGATAAAGGTTTTGAATCCCTACAAGTCTATTCAACCCCCCCTTCTAGACTTGTTTCAGGGTATTCTTTCTCTAAAACCTGCCTTTAGGACCAACATTTTTTGATTTATTATAGCTAGAGGATCAATGAAATTCAGTGTCTATTTTGAAAAACTAAAAATAACTTTTGGAATCACTTATTTACAAAGTTATCTCTCACAGGTTTTAAAAATAAGTGATTTTAGATGTTGTTTTTAAGTGATTACAAACAGACATTCATTACTTTGTATTTTGGATAATATTATTAATTATAGAACATACCACCAAGATTTAATACAAAGAATTATGCGCTTGGAGAATCTGTTTGATTGTGTTCCTTAGGTGGACTCAGAAGCTGAATATTGCAAGTGGATTAATTTTCAGTGTGATCATAATATTAAGTTGTCATTTCTTAAAGGAAAAAAATATTAATTAATTAAAGAAATAATCACATCTTGGTACAAAAATAATGCACTATTTTCAAATAGGTACAAAATTAATTAATGGACATAGAATCTTAAACACAGCAAAAAATAATCTAGAGCCATATATTGTATTATGGTTTAAATTGAATAATGCATTATTTATTTTTTAGTGGGGTGAATCAATATTAATAAGCTGGAAATATTGTGGCTTAATATAGTTTTACCCGTTGGGAAGTTAATTATCTTAAAGATCTTTCAAGTAGCCCAATAAAAATCCATTTATATAAAGTGGTTACAATAAAATAATTAATTTGTTCAAAGATTTAGAAGAGAGAAAATGTATATTTTTGGTTGAGAATACATACAAATTTTGTATCTAAAATTATCTTGATATGATAAATGAAAAGAGTATACATACAAATTTTGTATCCAAAATTATCTTTGTAGGTATAATAAATCTTTCCATATCTATAAAAAAATGATAATATTTTCTATTATCTCTCTATAAATAAAGAGTTGGTTTTTTAGCATAAAAAATAGCCTGAAATTTTGAAAAACTCAAAACATGTGCAACAAGATTTTTTTCTTTCTTTAAGTGTTTTTTGAGATCTCTCAACTGCTCTACAAACTAGGATTTGAGGAATACTTGAGAATACTTCGATTATGATAGTATTAATTATCTTCTTAATAGTGACTATCCGATTCAAATGTATATTCATTAATCTCTTGTTTCCGTGTGTTTAGGATTCATTTTGTACATAAAATTAATGAACTAATTAAATTTATTTAAATCTTGATTAATTTTAAAATTAAATTATATTCCTAATATATTATATCAACATGAACATTGTTAGAGGAGTTATTAATTTCATTTATATATGAAGTGCATTCAATTTGTGAGATCTTAGCAGGTATATCACGATTAATTTTTTATTTATAAATTCCTATTAATTTTCTTACTTTTAGGTTTAAATTTCTTTTTTTTAAATATTGTATTTTTTAAAATTATTTATCATTATATTGTTGTTTTGGGATAATTTGTAAAATAAGCATGAGCGCCAGTAGGATAGGCGCCTCCACTGTGCTGAAAGGAGGGTGTCATCCCCTCTGGCGCCCAACGCCTTCCCGACGCCACCACCACCATACCCCACCCCACCTCTTGCTGACACACTCTGCCCCCCACTGGCGGCGAAAGGGTGTTGGGCGCCACAGGAAATGGCGCCCCTCCTTTCAGCACGGTGAGGACGGCGATCTTGCTGGCGCCCATGCTTATTTTACAAAATGCTCCGAAAATAACAATATAATACTAATAAATAATTTTAAAAAATACAATATTAAAAAAAAACCCTAAATTTGGGCGACTAATTTCTTTAAAAATTCGTAAAAATTTACTAATTTTCTTACTACTAAATTTGTGAAAATAGAATAGTGTGATAGCCCACCAAACCCAAATAAAGTATTTCTATGCCCAACACAATGAATTTTTGTTCTTCCCTCTCAAATTTTATGTGATGAATCTTAATTCTTAACCAAAAATATAAATTATAAAAATAAAAAATTATATAAAAATCGTCATATGTTATTATTTCAAAGTCGCATTTTCAGAGGGTTCAATTTCGACTCAGTAATATTATAACACGTCATTCTACTTAGCCAATAAAATGGGAAGTTAGCCATACGCGCGTAACAGCGAGTGGAATAGAAAAAACTTCTAAAATAAGAAATTCGTAATGCCAAACCGTTTTTACCCACGCCAGATGCAGGTACGACACTCAAAGCGCAGCGAACAACACAAAGGAGTTGTACTTCGTGCAGCGAACATTGTACTTTAGAATGAAATGACACAAAAACATACTACTTTCTAAACAGACAAAAAACGAAAAAGGGGAGAGAGAACGAAAGAACGAAGAGAGAGAAAGGGAGTATCGAAGACGAGAGCGATCAGAAACACACAGAAAAGGGGTCGTCAATTTTCTGATTCAGAATTAATTCTGGAGAAATACAGAAAGTGAAATAGAGAATGCGAAGCAAAATTTTGAAGGGATGAGGAGCAATGGAGAGAGAAGTTCAAAGTTCTAGTTCACAGAAAGAAGAAACGAAAAATAAGCCTGAGAGTGTTGTGTGATTGATTTTTGTTCTCAATCAAAAATTTGGAGCTTCAATAAGGTTAGCCCATTTGTTCTTGCATCTCTTTGGACTCAAATTCTTTGTTCAACTTCGAATCTTTATGTTTCCTTGATTCATTTTGTTGGGTCCAAGTTTGAATTTTGAGCACAGAAATCTGAGCTTTGAAGTTCAGAATTCAAGCTTGAATCTTTCATTGAGGAAGTGGCATTTTAGTTATTATTAAATTTTCCGAATACAGGCAAAATTTTGGGCGGTTTACTTGGAGTTGCATGGAGGTATCTGGTTTTTGAGGTTTTGTTCAGTATAGGGTTCACTAGAATTGTGATTGTGAATCTTGTGGTTTTTGTTGAGAATTCGACGAATTTCTGAAATTTGGGTTTTTGGAGGGAGAGTCAGTTTAATTGAAAATTTGAGATCTCAGGGCGTGGACTCAACCCTTCAATTACTGTAGTGTCTGGAATTTAGGTTTTGAAGATGGGTTTCATTACGACGATGTTAGGGTTGTTGTTGGAGTGATTGTATTTTTGGAAAATGGGGTTTTGGAATCATAGGAAAAAAAACCCTAATTAAGTGAAGGTTCTGTAGTACTGTGTGCAAGTGTATGTTATTACATTATATGGATTATTAGTGTGGATGAGTAAAAAGGCTGTAGAGATGCAACCACCGCATAATCATTCGCGCATCAATCTTGCTGAATTGAAAGCTCAGTTAGTGAAGAAACTTGGGCCAGAGGGGTCGAAGCAGTACTTTTATTACTTGAATAGGTTCTTGAGTTTGAAACTGAGTAAGGTTGAGTTCAATAAGCTTTGTCTTAGAATTGTTGGTAGAGAGAATATTCCGCTTCACAATCAGCTCATTCGTTCGATATTGAGGAATGCTTGTACTGCAAAAACTCCACCAGCAATCAGTCAGAAGGATGATTTGAAACATGGCTCACAATTTGGTGGCAAGGAGATATCTGCTGATGTGTATCAGCAAAATGGGTCCCACTCTGGTTCACCGGTTTTACCAAATGGGGCAGACATGCTACCTCTCTCCCCCCGAAAGGCCAGAACCGGTAATCGTGGGAGACCTCGCAGCGCACTTGGTCCTAATGGGAAAACTAGCTTTGCTCCTCAGCTGTCTACTCCCACTCAATCGAATGATTTTAATGTCGTATTGGAGAATGGGGATTTGAATCCACCTGATCATGTGATGCCGCATCAGCATCTTCACAGTTCCACTCAGCAAACAGGGAATGAAAGTAGCAGCAAGGACCATATTGAGTTGGGGGTTGGAGATAACGAGAAAGAGGCTTCTGCTAGAAGCCCACTTCAAGCGCCACTTGGTGTTCCATTTTATCCTGTTAGCATTGGTGGGGCCCACAGACCATCAAGTAGCACTCTTAATGATATTGCTTTGTTGGATAGTATGACATTAAGGGAACGAATGGAGCAGATCGCTGTGAAACAGGGTTTAGAAGGGGTGTCTTTGGATTGTGCCAATATACTCAACCATGGTTTGGACACTTACTTGAAAGGATTGATAAGGTCTTGCGTCGAACTCGTCGAGTCAAGATCAGGGCATGAGTTAACAAAGAAGAGTATCAACAAGAACGAGGGATGTTTGAAGCTTATTAATGGTGTGAAACCAGGGCATCAATATCAGATGCAAAATAGTGGAAGAAAGGCATTGGAAGTGCCCGAACAGAGAAATTACTGCCCGATTTCTTTACAGGACTTTAGAGTTGCCATGGAGCTTAATCCACAAAAACTGGGTGAATATTGGCCTGTGTTGCTTGAAAGAATATGTACACATGCATTTGAAGAATAGACTGGAGAATGAGTTTGTGTTCTGCTGTTGAGTATATGATCCTACTGGATTAAAAGGCATGCTTTGCGCTGCCCTCTTCTGGAATTGATTGTTCTCATTCATGGCCTTTGAGTGCTCTCAAAGTAAAGGTATCGATTCCGAGATGACAGGGCCCCGAAGCAGGGAATCTTTATTCAATTGTGCTACTGGGCTTCTCTTTAATGGAGCGAGGCCATCATCAGCAACCACTGAATGCATAAAATCTGGTTGGGCTGTTGTATGATTAGCATTATCCTTCACTTCAATCTTTTTTTCCCCTTTCCTTTTTCCTGTAATTTAGAGTCAATGAGAAGATCTAGAACATTTTTGCAGGAATAATCTGTGTAGTTCAGTACTTTAGTGACGCAAATGGTGGGATTGCATGATGCAATAGTCATGCTTATGTACTTTCACCATCAAGATTGGTTGGGATCTTAATATTAACGACACGGTTTAACCAGTTTCTTTGGTTGTTTTATCTTTTCTTTTAACTTCAGTTGGCTAAATATGCCAGTTTAGGTCCATGTTGGTTAACACTCACACACATACTCATATACATAATTTATAGGTTAATGCAAGGCTCTCTGTTTTGCTATGTAAAAGAAGTTATGTGTTTACTTAGATCCTTTTGAGTGACTACTTATGTACATCCAAATTGCTGATTGAAATTGTATTTATGGTTTGTTGATAAAGTAGCTTTAATATTCAAAGTAGGGGATGGTTGATAGACAATGAACCTGTCATTTACTTGTCTTGTACACTGAGTGACAGACATAGATCTCTTGCTCGTCTAATCATGCAGATAATGATCATGAACATCACTGCTAAATGTAAACTGACTTTGTCGTTTTATTTGATTTAGTATCACCTAAGATTCACACACACATCACAGAGTAAGCTTAAGTTGAGAAATTATCATTAGTAAATATCTGATTATATCGTACCTTTCCTTCAATAAGAATACTGTTTGCTGCTACTGCACTTGTTTTTATTATTTTAAACATTTTAGTGCATGATTCAGTTAGCTCACTTGAAAGACCTTGTTTCTTCCTTTGAGTGGTATGATCATACTTCTAACAGGCATTCCACTCTCTCTGTAGACTTATCTTTGTTGCAGGTTGTTTTGCCTTTTACGCTCTGATGGATGGCTCAGACTATGTAGATACAGGTCATAGGCATTAACCTTCGATATTTGTGCTGTATATTCTGATTTCTGTTATTGCCATTTCCTATAACTTTATACTTGCTTTGGAGCATTGTGCATAATTTTCTTTAAAAGCTGGATTTAGAGATTGTTCATACACTGGGAATTGCATAAATTACAGAGATATAGTTGGCAGTCTATATTCAATGATATTTGTGTTATCGTGTTTTTCGACCATTATTGTCTGCTCCTGTCCTTGGTAGGCCTATTTTATTACCATGTCAAATCTTTGTTTTGTTAACAAGTAGAGCTAATAATATCCTTTGACAAGCCAAAGGTAGAGCTACTTTTCTGCAGGATAGTACTATTCGTCTATGAGCATAAACGTCCGGTTCACAACTTTTCCTTTTGCTGTTACAGATTGGATTTAGAAATTAAGATTCTTGTTTGCTTTATCTATATTTTACCTGTTTTGAAAATCTGTCAGAGTGCCAGCAGTTAGTTTATTAAAAGAAATAGTAAAATGTTATTTATTTATTAGTAAAAAATTTTAGCTACTACGTGGGGAAAGGGACTAGAATCTGAAACCTTAATCAAGTTGAGTGACGCATGCCAGGTCAAGCATATTGGTGCACATTGTGGACTATTATAAATCATATGTTCTTTTCAGGATATGCTGATGCTTTGAATCTAGGAGTCCAAAGGCCTGGTTCATAACCTTAAGCTGTTTTAAATGAGGATTGCGTTATTATAATATCTTAACTGTTTGTCTGCTCAGTGATAGTAGTGAAGCCATAGATGAAATTCGGGATAGGATTAAAAATACTGTTGCTTTATGGTCCTCGAGTCAAAATAGGTTTAAAGGTGTGTATTTGTCGGATTTTGCTTGGGATCGGTTCTTTGCTGTGCAGTGGTTTACATGTTCTGCTATTTCCGCTGTTTTTGTAACTCTTAGGGATCCTCATCCCTTGTTTTGTTAGTAATAAATTCTTGTTTCTTATAAAAAAAAAGTTTATCTGTTCCTGTTGAACTTGCTTTTAGATCAGGTGTACTAGGACACTAATTGTGATTATACTTGGTTGATTTGCAATTAATATTCTCAATTACTGTCATTGTAGTTGTGATTAAAATTAATTTGTCATGCTTCTCTTCCTCTATAACTAGTCACTGTGATTCTGTAAACTTCATTTGTCACCTTTATGGAGAATATACTGTTGAATTAATAGCTTTACTGCCACAAATATTTGCAACGCCTGTTAATTTTTTCCTACGGAACAGGGACTCGATTTGATCCTTCTACAGATAATATTCTTCTCATCTTGATTTGTTTGCTTCTGGCTTTTCATTCTGTTCAAAACTTAATTGCTAAACTGCCAAAGGATTCTTCTTGTGGTTTCAAGATTCATGAAATATTCTTCTTTCTGGCTCACTTTTATTACTGGGAAGTGGATGTTGGAAAATGTGAGTGCTGGTGAATTGAATGGACCTAAGACTTGAATATCATGTTAAAGACACATACCAAATTTTTAGTTTTGAGGAAGTAGTCTTCATGAAAGGTTTAGATGAAGAATGTTGATCGTGCAATAGATAGAAATCGACACGCTCACTGAAATGTGTTATTGTAATGATTATGTGTGGTTTTGCCCTGCTTCGAACTCTTGGTTCAGTTAAGGTAATGTAGGGTTATATGTTGCTTAATGCCGGAATAACATGGAGGACGACACGATGGAAGGCTGTCCTTATCAAGGTTAGTCGAGCTGGGTTATAAAAAAATGCAAAATTTTATGCTTAAATGGAACATAAAATGTCTGTCTTAAAGTTTGCCACCTCATGAAAGTAGAGTACCTTTCTTGCAGGGGAGAAGGAGAGAGATGAGACGATTGAAAATAGGTTCATTTTCTAGTTGAATATTATTCAATATTCAGGTTTTCAATTGAAACTTTCTGAGCTCAGTTTTGTGCAACTGCAGAATTCCAGGTTTTGTTCATCATGCAAGCGTGCAGGATGATGTTTCATCTCGTGTTTCGTTGAACAGCTGCACACCCCATACTGTAAACGCGCGTCAAATGGAACACGAGATGAGAAAGAGAATCCAACAGAGACCGAAGGTGAGTTTACTGGATTCCAGTTTTACAAACAAAACATATATCTGGAATAGATGAATGCCTTTGCTAAACAAACATATTTAGGCCTTGCATTTTGCACGAAGCCCAGTTCCACTGTTTTTACTAGCCCAGCCGGAGCCCTACTACGTGTATAGTACCACCTGTACTGTGAATCACTTTGTACTGAGTAACTTCGCCATATAAAACTGATACTATTATATTCATTCAGTAATAATATAGCATTATAAAACTGATACTATTATATTCATTCAGTAATAATATAGCATTAAGAGTGTACGTATTGATATCAATTTTATACTGCGAACAACACAGGAGAGCTTGTAGGGAATATTAAATTTGCTATTTCTTTTAACTTAACTCAGAACATTCAAAATATATGTAGTTGATTTTAAGAAAATCAATTACTAAGTCATAACTCTTCCTCTTCACATGGATAATATCCAGCCGATGGCGATTCTTTAATTTAATAAACTTTAAAAGTAGTATATTGTGAAGCAGTAGTTGAGAAAAGTGAGTGAAACGAGTTCACTCAGAGGTGGTTTTCACTGTAGAAAAAAAAAAGAAAACGAAAAAAGAACTCCTTCCAGGATGATCATGACAGAGCACGATGCATATTTACAAGCTGAAAGTGAGATACACATTTTCTGTAGCACCAGAGTTTCCTTCATATACCATTATTCCACAAGAAAGGAGGAGTTTGTTGTCTTATGCTGATCTCCCATGGTTGGACCAAGACAAATTCCTCGATGAGAACCATCGCTGCTTACGCTTATTGTGGCTCGACATTACTTCCAATTCCGTTTTCTTTAACATTTCCCACATAATCTGCACGTCCTCATACCCACAAGTTTGGATATCATCGTGGAGTTTCAGAAGCCCCTCACCTGATTGCCCCCCCAAAACAAAGATATAGCAGGAGTGAGTCGTCGTATTTATACGTACATAGAGAAGTCAGAGAATACAGAGCTTTACTGCACATGTTTTGATTCCCTCACATGAAATTGCTACCATATATACCTGATGCTATTTTATTGCAGACACATATAGGCATCTAATCTATAGGGCATTATTCTTCTTCAATGCTCAACAACCAAGGAATTAGATTCTTTTGGTGTACCATGTAGGGTTTTATTGAAGCTTCCATATCCTATTTAATTTTGTTACCCCACATGCATTTGAACAGTTTTTACATAAGTACAACAAAACCTTATACGTAATTTAGACAAGACGGATCATGAATTTACTCTGGACTAGCTCGAAAAAATATTCAAATTCAACTGTTATTGAGCTTTAAGAATAACCTACTCAAAGGCTTGCACGCTTTATGCAATCAAGGGGCAAGCTCAATCCTTGTATTATGTTAGCACAACTTGATTTGACTGGACCCCTGTTTCTTAAAAAACAGGAAGGCCTAAAAGGAGATAAAAAACAAAATCGCAACCGCCCTTATTAAAGAAAATAAATGAAAAGGAAAAGAGTGGGGCATTATTTTGGTCGTTTGTCATACTATGAGGTCCAATATCTCATACTTTAATGACTTTGAGTGGAAGTTACCCAGTGGATATAAGCAGCCATAAGTGGAATCTTTAGCATAAAATAAGTAGGAAAGAAAGGGAGCTCTATTCCAAAGCCATCATTAGCGCATCAAATCATATTTTAAAGGGTTTAAGTGAGCACCAATTAACAAGTGGATGACATGAGCAGGGGATTAAAATTTTGCCAAGTTATGTAAAAATCAAGAATCAATCCTTTTCTTGAATTCTAAATACCTATATCATGGATCTGAATATTGTCATAACCAAATAACATATTTATCTGCTCTAGCCCATGGTTACCACCATATTATCAATACTTAATATGGTATGTTCTGCTAAGGTTTTTCACTGATGTGATAATGAAATCTGTAAAGAACACTAAATTTCAACCTTCTCTACGGATTAGTCACTATAAAGGTACCATATTTTGCACATATTCATCATTTCTGTACAATTCTAGAGATGGTAAAAGTCAGAAGTCAATTTCAGGCACTACAGATCATGGGGTTCTGATTCTGATGATCCTTACTTTCTGCTAATACAATAGCTTAAAGAAACTGTCTATCTTTTTCACCGAGTTTCATAATAATATTGAGGCCAATCAGGATGAGTCTATGAGGGTGACACTGGCAAACCTTTAGATAACAAAGAATTTACAACTTTAATTTCTTCAACGGTAGCATTGGACCTATTTTTACATTCTATATTCTGAAACAGACTTATGGTCATGTCATCCAAGGAAGTCAAAAATAAGGAAAGAAGCCCTTTATTCTAATTCAAGTAAATGCAATGAGGAATCTCCTAAAGTAATACAAGTCGATTTAATCCGGATTATCTTTAAGACACGGAGATATCCGTAGATGTTACACTTGGTGAACTACACACTACACGTGCTATCTCGTGTCTGTACAATAGTTACACGTTTAAATGCAAATCTACGGGTGAAATTCCACCTATTTCACTGGTATAGCATTTACAAAAACAAACAACAACAAAGAGGTTCCACGCGGTATGCTTTAACCGTGTAAAGCATACCGCGTAAAAAGTGGTGTATATGCTTTATTTTCCAGTAGCTTCCACAGAAAATTCCATCAGAAAATCGAAAAATTGCCAAAAAATTTCCATACCGTTCCAATAAAATCAATAGCTATTCATCTTTGATAAAAATTTATACATACCACATGCACCATCTAATTAATTTGTTAGTATTAGCTGTTTACCAAACAATTCATTAAACTCTATTTTGCATAGAAAATAAAGTACAACTCTTAATTTCTCATGTAGAAACCTAAAAAGTAAAAACACCTAAATAAATCAATCAGTGAATGGTATTGCAAAAAGTTCTTTAAAAAATCACAAAATATCTGTGGTTGGTAAGAATCATAATTTTTCATCCCTTATGAGGAAAATCAACCTCACAAAGAACTAGAAGAAACAATCATGAAACTGGAAAATCTACAGCTGTAACTCGTACCTAACCCGCGTTAAATTTAACAACCCAATCAGTAAAAGTACAAACGGAGTTAACAAACTTTTAATCTCACTTGCTGACTACAGCATACCAAATTATGATCACGCACATTAACACACCGCCACTCCAAAATTACTTCAAACACTCCCCGAATTTGGGCGTTTGAATTCGAATTCGAATAGCCTGAATCAAAACACGGAGCTAGACTAATCTACACATGAAAAAGTGATCAGAGAGATGAGGAAAACAGATTTTACCATTTTTTCGGGCTTTGACGCGGGCCGAAACGGCGAACCAAACCCGCCTAACGGGAAAGACAATTTTATGACACCACTCCATCACTTTAACTTTCACCTTCCGCCGCCGATTCCCGCCGCCGAGTCGACACAGCACCCTTAACCCGGCCAGAATTATATCTCCTTGAAAATACACGACAAAATCGCTTCAGCTATGCTCGCCGGAGAAGAAGTATACTAACATGCAGAAATACACCGAGAGGAGTGTAGAGAGAGAGAGAGAGTAGAGAGAAGTGGGGAGAGAGAGAGATGGGAGTTTACTTGGCTTTGAGTTAAGGCGCTACCTTTAACCGTTACGCCACTTGGGAATTATTTTAATGCGAGTCATTTCACCGACACGTGACGGTATATCATGCCTTTTTTTTTTTATATTTAAGAAAATAAATCGTGTTCAGACACGTGGATCATGTCGATAAATTTTTCTAAAAGTATTTTGGATATTTAGATGATGAGATTGCCTATATCAATTCATGTTGCATCTGCTATTTCACTCATCGGATGATTGTCATGTGTTAAATATATTACACGATATATATTAAGAGGAATTAAATAGTAATTTTAATATTTAACACATGGCAATTATCCTGTGAGTAGAATATCAGATGCAACATGAATTGGAATAGGCAATCCAATCTGGATATTCAGGGGACTTGGCTTTGTGACACTACTACATAATCGGATCTAATTATTTCTAGCTTGGAATGTAATTTAAAATCCCAATGCCAAGATTATGTAAATATAAGTTGTTTTATATATATATATATTATATTATATGGAGTCTAATCCCTGCATTTAATATTTTTTTTATTTTTTTAGTGTAAATGTCATAATATATACCATAATTAAAATAATTGATATATATATATATGTGTGTGTGTGTGTGTGGAACCCATAGTAATAGATGATATTTACACTAGATAAAAGAATTAAAGGACATATTAAATGGAAGGGATCCAATCGTGTATATATATATATATATATATATATATAAAAATATAATTAATTAAAATTAATAGTATTTTTAGAAAAAGAGTACATGGTAAATCTTTAGCAGCTAATTTTTATGTACAATTTAAGTGACTTGTTTCAAATTCTTCAATAGTAATGAGAATAAAATTTTATTTTTCTCATTTACCCTTGCATATGTTGAATGAGAGTTTGTATTCATGGTGGTTACATCATTAATTTTGTGCTCCAAATTTGAAAAAAGTTGACAAAAAAAAAAAAATTGTTGGTTGTAGTACGTGGTATTGATTGAGAGTGATGATTATAAAATGAGATAGAGTAATCAAATGAGAGTGATGATTACCTTATTTAGGATAAAAAACAATGCTACGTATCTCATTACATACAAGAATTATTATGTAATCACTATTATTCTCATTTACCATTAAAGAAATTTTATATCAAGCAGCCCTTAAAGGTAATCAATATGATAATTCTTTTACCGTGCCTCTGAGTATACCTAACAGAAATATATAAACAAGTTGATAAAATTTTATTTGTGAGTCTCATAATATTAAATTATTATACAAATTAATACTCATCTCTTATCCAAGTGATAATAAATTATATTCAATTTATATCATATTTAATTGCCTTATGAATCTCACGCAAAACTAACTCAAACAAATATAACGGTAAAATATGTATATTTTGCCCATAATATTTAATTCTTAAAAGCAATGAGATCTTTATGTACGAAGTTTTATGGGATGTAACGGTAATTGTTGAGAAAATTAAGTATTTGACGAAGTATATTAACAATAAGCCGTAGCTACACAAGCACACACATGTCAATTGTATTTAGCACCTTGGGAAGTATAACATCTACACCATCACTTAATTCCATAACTACATTATTGTTGTATTATATATGTGATTTAGTTTTGTATTAAAGAGATGATATAAAATAACTAAATACTTAATTCCAATGGAAGAAGCTACGGTGGAAGGTTATTCTTTCTAAAATTTTAGCATTTTCATGGAAGATTATTCGTGAAAGACTCCTAACAAAGGATAATTTGTTGGCTCGTGGATTATCAGAATGTTTAGGGGATGGATCATGCTCTATGTGCTTTGGTCCATTGGAGTCCTCTAATAATTTATTTTTCTCATGCCTCAGTTGCTCTACTTGTCTGGCAGGCTAATTCCTTGTGGTTTAACAAACCACTACCCCATGCGTCGACAGCTCGGGATCATTACACATATTTTGTTGAGTCAGAAAATGGTAAGTGTAAGAAGAAATTTATGGGTCTGATTTGGCATGCTACTTTGTGGAAGATATGGAAGATTCGAAATGGTTTGATTTTTAAAGATAGTTTCTATACTTTGGATGAACTAATTGATGGGATCAAGTTATGCTCTTGGAAGTGGATTCATTCCCACTATCCAATTTCTTTTATTTATTCTTTCTTTAGTTGGGAGTGTAATCCTGTTGAATGCATTCCTGATAGGTTGTGAGCGATGGTGCTTATGTAACCTTTATCATCATGTACGCTTTGAGCCTCTGAGTATTCCTTGTACTCGGTATATATATATATCATCTTTATCTTTCAAAAAAAAAAATAACTAAATAAGATATAAATTAATCACAATTCATTATCACAATAGTATAGATAAATATAAATATTAATTTACATAATTTCATATCATAAAGCGATTTCACATAAATTTTTTTGTCAATTAATGAAAATTAACGATCCTTAATAATTTATGTTTGAGTAGTTATTATGTGAAATGATTCATATCATGAACCACTTTTCAACAAGGTAAAAAAATAAATTTACAAATATAAACCTTATATTATAAAATAATTTGTATTATATATTACTTTACCTTTATGTTGAGTAGGTATTGTGTAAAAGTTGCTCATATCATGAACCACTTTTCAAGAAGACAAAAAAATAAATTCGTCTTAAAGAATTCTTTTAATACTCTCAAAGATATTTGGACCGCACCACGCACCTCATTTCTTATAATTCATACCACTGTTTTCAGAACCGGACCGAACCGGCCGGTTCAACCGGTTGAACCGGGAACCGGTCCGGTTACACCCAAAAAACCGTTTTTACGGTTGAACCGGTCAAAACCGGTCAAACCCATCTCAAAACCGGTCAGAACCGCTCAAAACCGGGCAGAACCAGTTAAACCGGTTATTTTTTAAAATAATATTAATATTTATTTTTTTACTTATTTTTATTTGTCTTCTTAATTCTAATCAAACCAAAACCCAAAAACTTATTTTCCACAAAAAAAAAAAAAAACTTAACTGCTGAAGAACTAAGAAGAAATTAAAGAAAACCTATTTTGATTGAGTTATTTTGTTTCTTTTGTATTTTGTGTTGTTATTTTATGACTCTATTGTATTTATTTAATTTTATAAGTGAGTATTTATTTTATTTAACATATAAAATATTAAAAAATAGGTATAAATTATTTTAACGGTTGAACCGCCGATCCAACTGGTTGGACCGGTTGAACCGTGAACCGGTGTCTTGTCCGGTTTGATCAACGGTCCGGTTATGAAAACATTGATTCATACAAACAACTAATAAAAAAAGTCATTTACATTGGTTAGGAAAAACAATAATTGAATATAAATTAGTTTAAAATATTTATATAGATGCATAATATTTTTTATGCAAAACTAATTTATATTTAGTATCATTTTCTGAATTATTTGTACTTTCATAAAAAATTCTCTCTCATTAAAAATATGTTTATTTATATTATTCTTTTATCCACAAAAAATATATTCATTTTTAATAAAAAATTGTTATTTCATTATAACATTCATAAATGATTGTTTTATATATTTATAGATTTTATAATATACCTATAATATTTTTTATGTCATGTGCCCAACTCAATATGCATTGATGTTTAGGATTGCATTTCACAAATTTTGACTAATTTTATCAGGCTATATTCACACGTGTCACCATATAGATGGACAGAACTTCTCCAGACAATTGTTCTCATTTTGGGCGGTTTGACCTTTTTATCTTATTTTATTTTATATTATTAACTCAAAATTAGAGATCCGTTCTTAGAGTGTACATAATAAATTTTGTTTATCACAAACACTTATATACAAATTTCTACGGATCTAAGATCCGTAGAAATATCCATTTTTTAAAATTCGCGGGTCTAAACCTGGTCGGGTCGAATTTGAGTATTTTTTTCAAAATTCGTGCAGCTTGTGATTTTTGCTCTCAAGTATGTTACAGTTGGGCCAAATGCATGTTACTTTAAAGCAAAACATGTGTTACAACCAGATTAAATGTTGTTTTCTACACATATTCATTTATTTTTGTAGAAGTAAATATTTTTCATGCAATATAACACATGTATATGTTACATTGTATGTGTAACACATATTTATTCTTAATAAAAATATATTTTATCCTATAGTAACACAATATGCTCATATAATAGCACAAATTGAGGAACAAATATGTGTTACAATTAGAGTAAATATGTATTACTGCAAATTTATGTTGCAATTGGAGTAAATTTGTGTTACTGCAAATGCGTGTTATATCTAGAGTAAATGTGTGTTACAATTAGAGTAAATGTGTGTTACTGCAAATGTATGTTACAATTAGAGTAAATGTGTGTTTATGCAAATGTGTGTTACAATTAGAGTAAATGTGTGTTACTGCAAGATCAAATATGTGTTACTGTATGCACAAACATTTATTTATCCTTATAAAAATATATATTATATTTTATATAACATATATAAGGTATTAAATGATGTATTAAGTACATGAATAACATATTATTAACATAAATCAACAAAGAAAATAAAAAATAAATTAAGTAACTATTTATACTTGCAAAAATACATATTTTCTTTATAGTTACTTGAAAAGTATAATTTTTTTTTTTAAGAATTAGTAACACAGATTTTGTCTAATTGTAACACGTCTTTGCCCAAATTGTAACATACCTGAGAGCGAAAAAACATATTATTAACATAAATCAACAAAGAGAATAAAAAATAAATAAATTAACACATATTTATACTTGCAGAAATACATATTTTCTTTATAGTTACTTGAAAAGTACAAAAAATTAATTTTTTAAGAATTATTAACACAGATTTTGCCTAATTGTAACACACATTTGCCCAAATTGTAACATACCTGAGAGCGAAAAAACATATTATTAACATAAATCAACAAAGAGAATAAAAAATAAATTAAGTAACACATATGTATACTTGCAGAAATACATATTTTCTTTATAATTACATGAAAAGTACAAAAAATTATTTTTTTAAGAATTAGTAACACAGATTTTGCCTAATTATAACACGTCTTTGCCCAAATTGCAACATAACTGGAAGCGAAAAAACCTGGAACTACAAGTTGCGCGAATTTTGGAAAAAAATGTCCAAATCTGACCCGACCCGATTTAGATCCGCGAATTTTTCAAAAATGGATATTTCTACGGTAGAAATTTGTACACAAGTGTTGCTCTTTGTTTATAATAAAATAAAATTGTAGTTAATATTTTTTTAACAAAATTATACTTTTAGTGAATCAATCAATATTTTTATCCTTCAAAATTAATTTTTTTAGTAAGAATAACTATTAATATTTTATTTAAAATAACTAATATTCTTTAATAATACAACTTATACTTAAAAAAGAATTTGGTAAAACTTATTCAAATTATATTTTGTCATATTTATATAGTAGAACAAAAAATTTGCTATTAATTTCACATATTCAAAGTACTTATATATGGAGTATAATTTATAAAATGTGGAGTAGTATTTAATTAACCGTCTTCATTCTGAATTTTGTTTCATTTGAGGAAAACACTTTTGACCTAAAAGTAGGAGATTTTAATTTGGATGTACATGTGTATATATATTTTATTTCTTTTGTTAGGTGTGACGGTGGGTTAAAGTTGAACAAAACGCATGCATTTTGTATTTAATTAATAGTAAACAACTAATGGCTGCTGAGTGAGTTTGAAATTTCAACTCAATTTGATCCAACATTAGATCTTTTCTCCCTTCTAATAATGTTTGTACTTTTGTTTTTTTATATATGGATTTTATTCCTTTTCTTTATATATATAAGAAAATATATTCTTAACTTAAAAAAAAAAAACAATGTTATTGATTAATATTATATATCATATGTTGGGATTAATACCATTTTAGTCTCATAGTTTTTTCATTTTTCGTTTTTATTTTGTAATTATTATTTTTTCAATTTAGTCTCATAACAATTTAAATTTATCCAAATCAATCCTAAATAACCGGAAATTGCATTAAACGACTACATATTGTTCATTTACCGGTCACGTTACTATCTTCCGGCGGAATGGGGTTAACCATTAACACCATTTTCATTCCATAACTTTTTAATTTTTTCATTAGGTCCCATAATTATTTATTTTTCAATTTAGTCTTATACTATGAATAAATTATTTACATTTCTACTATTTTACACATGTGGCACGCTGACTCAGTAAATTCTCTAAACAAATTAAATTAAACTTGTAAATAAGAACATTCATACGTGCAGCGTGTCGATATATGCATCATCTTGCCACGACCCTCCACCTTCATGTGTCGATCTTTGTTCAAGCTCCACTTCCGCGTTAAAGCTTGCTTCTTTGAGTCTCCCTTCCAGTTCCATGCAACAACAATATGCAAATCCATAATTTATGTAGTTCTAATTTCACCAAATTGTTGCCAAAATTTGACGGTGATGTAGACGGCGATTGAATTTATTGAATTTTTTTAATTTAATTTACTGATTCAGTATGCCACGTCTAGCAAAAGGACACACAACCCAAAACTAATACCATTTTTATCTCATAATTTTTATATGTTTTTATTTTGATCCCATAATTATTTATCTTTTCAATTTAGTCTCATAAAATTTATCCAAATAAGTCCCAAATGACAAAAAAATAGTGACATGGGAACAAAACGATGTCGTTTAATGCAATTTTCAACCATTTATGACTCATTTGAGTAAATTAAATTTGTTATGGGACTAAATTGAAAAGGTAAATAATCATGGGACTAAAATGAAAAAGTGAGAAAGTTATGGGACGAAAATTATATCAATCCATCATAATTTGAGAACAATATATAGTGCATGTTTGCAAACTCAAAAGAAAAAGTAAAAGTGCTTATTTTTTGAAAAAAAAAAGTACTTAAAACATGTTTTCAATTATTATTGTAAGTGCTTATTACCACTTTTGATCAAGCAACAATTTTTAACTTCAAACCCCACTTAAGCACCTATACACATTCCCCAAGAAAATAATACTCAATACCCTTTTTAGAAACACTTTTTTTGCAAACATATTTTTCTTAATCATTTTTTAAAATCACTTAAGTTTAAAACACTCCTTATTTTTCATTTTGCTATTAAAATTACTTAATATCACTTTTTCAATTATACTAGAGATTGCAAACATGCACATAATATGCAAAATCTTGTGTGCACTAGGGTTCATACTATGCACTTGAATTTTAAGTTCAATTTTAACTTTAAGTTTGATTTTTCAAAAACACATAATACACGCCACACTGTATTTTTCTGGCAATTGAGATATTAGTGACTTGTTTTTTACGTATTTCTAAATTATTTTTCGGGTATTACTAAGTATTCTTCAAGTATTACTTAGACTTGATTTTTAAGTATTCTTGTTGATTTTCAACAGCACCACATAAAAGACATACATGTCTATTTTCCAGGTTTAAAGTGAGTATTGTATTTATTTTCTTAAAAACTTATGAAGAATATTTTTTTGAGTTAGTTTATAACCTTTTGACGCTGCATCTTGAATAATTAAGCACTATAAATTCGATTAGATGCATATAATAAGAGATATAATTTGTTTCGTTTGATATAAATCGACTTGTTCTTGTGCGTATTTGTGAGTAGTTCTTGGGGTTTACTAAATTGTTCTTCGGGTTTTGCTAAGTTATTCTTCAAGTATTGTTAAGTTGTTTCTGTAGTATAACTTATTAATGTTTGGAGTTTTACTAAATATAGTATAATGTATTACTCAAATATTTTTTTGGATATTGCTAAATTGTTCTTCATGTATTAGTAAATTGCTCTTCAGGTATTGCTAAGTTGTTCTTACAGTATACCTTATTAATATTTAAGGTATGATTAATATAGCATAAAATATTACTCAATTGTTCTTTGGATATTAACAAATTGAAATATTTTTATAAATATTTAATTTAAGGTAAAACATTATACAGACCATTTTCATGATATAAACCATTTTATAATACGAGATATATATTTATGAGTTTATCTTTTTTGACACACAAAATCTACTCTTGATTTAAAGGGATGTTTGTTACATTTTTTTAAGTTTTATTTATTGCAGGATTTGTAACAGTTATGTTTACAAATTTAGTAAATATAGAAATTGGGCTAATATATAAAGTTTCTAAAGAAAAAGATTTTGTTATTATATATTTCAGATTAGATAACGAAATCAGTGATGCGGAAATCGGCCTAGGCGGCCTCTTGTCAACCCGATTTCTGTAAAATCGGCAATTTTAGGCGTTTTCGGGTCTAGGCGCCCTCTAGACGGCCTCTAGGCGGTCTTAGGCAGCCCAAATTTTGTAATTTAAAAAAAAAAAAAAAAAAAAAAACTAGGCAGTCAAAAAGCGTCCAATTACCAATTTTCGACTTCTACAACCTTGAACGATATACACTCCAATTTGATAGTCACCAGATTTTTCCTAACTTCACCATTTATATTAGAAGAAGTGTACCACTTCTGCCTAATTCTATTCGTGATCGCTCAATCGTAAGTCCTACATACATATATAACGATGGCTCTGAAATGAGTTAGTTAAAATTAAATAAAAAAAATTAAATACATAGAATGCACCCAATAATCTATATACTAATCTAATAGTAAAATAGTCTAAAAATAATAACTATATAAGTAAACCATACCAAAAGTCCATTCTAATTTTGATAAATATATTAATAATATTTTAATCATGTTAAAAATAAATATACAGTTAAAAAAATGTTCAATAATAAAATGTTAAAAAAAATCAAGTCATACCAAAAGTCCATACAATATTTAATATTTCATCTAATTAAAATTAAATGTGTGATTACCCAATCAACTTTTTTGCTAAAAAAATATTAAAAATTTATAATTTTTTTATATCATATAAGAAATTTTATTTATTTAATTATTTATAAAAATATAAAATATTTTTTTAAAAGTAATATGTTATCTAATTGCTTTATTATTGTTGTTGTTGTTATTATTATTGTTATTTTTATTATTTTTTTATATTATATACACAACAATTAAATTGAAAATTTGTTAATTTTTTTGTATGTAACAAGAAAAAATTTCAGTGTAATCAATTACTCCCTCCGTTCCGTAGGAATTTGCACCCTGTGGGACGGATCATTTTTTAAGAAAAATATGTTTTATATATAAAGTAGTGACATATGAGTAAATATGTGTATATGTTTGTGAATGTGCACTTAAATCAATGTTTCCTTTTCTGATAGTATGCAAATTTGTGTGAGACGCTCAAATAAGAAAAGTGTGCAAATTCTTGTGGGATAGGGGAGTAACTTTTTTAAACACTCTTCATCACTTATAAACTGGATTTCATAACTTTTTTTCTTTTTAAGAAATCAAATAAATGAACAATTTAAAATGAATTGAATTGCTTTCAGCGAAAAATCTAACTGGGTATGGACGTGAGTTTTTTAGACTGATACCATGAAAGTATATATAAAAGTACAAATTATTAAAAAAAAAAAGTAATTAATTTATTTAATTCTCAAATTTTTTATAATTCTCTGAGACTCTATTTGGATGTGTGGATTTTACACACACATAATCACCATTTCCATAAATTTACAAATACTTAGGGGACATTTGATATAATTGTAAAGAATAGAAATGTTATAGGAATGGAAATGATATAGAATGAAGGTCATAGTTCTCAAATGACTGAACTATAATAAATTCTTTAGTTTTTTAAAATTAAAGTAGTAGTAGAGTCATTCCAAACACACATTATGACTTTGATTGTCATTACTTATCTACAAAAGTACTCAATCAAACACCCCCTTAGATTTGAATTATGTTTAAAATGAAGGAATTATAAACCCTTTTCAAAACCATGTCATTTGAAATTTCTCGTCCCTACCGCTTTCCATCTATATCTCTTCTTAATTTTCCTTTCTCTCCCATCTCTTTATATTCTAAACTTGAAATTATGTTTTTTTACAAGTATTTTTTATAAATTCATTCATTTTCAAGTTCATCCATCCAAATGAAGCCTTAATATATAAGATGTTGTTTATGACCTTTTAAATTCTTAACAACTTCATATAATTTTCTAGATACTTGGACCATATTTTACCATTAAAATAAGAAAGAACATGTAAATAGAGGAAGAAAGAACTAATTTGCCTATGAGCCTAGAACTTCCAATGCATGCATATGAATTGTTCTAATCAATGCATGCATATGAATTATATTGTTCTAATCAAATTAGGGGGAGGGGGAGACTATAGTTGATATAGCAATATTTGTAACAGAATAGAGTTGAGGGAATAATGTTTTTCAATTATTTTAAATAAAACAAATAAAATGAGTACACTAATATAAATTAAAGAATATTAACTATAAAAAAAATGACTAATTAAGTTCGAACCAACTCAAGTTTGTCCAATTTGAATAGATTTCGGACTGATTGAGCCAATTGCAAAGTTAATACTCCCTCCATCTCAAGATACATTTGCAAACTTTCCATTTTGATTTATTCCACGAAAATTATGCAGGTTTAAAAATAAAAATTATTTATTAAACTACATTCTCACAATACACATGAAACATTCATAAAAATGTATTTTTTCTTAAATTATGTGTCCAAAAGACGCCGCAGTATCTTGAAAACAAAGAGAATATTATTAAATTGTCAGCCTATAAAATTACATGTCTCATTTTATTATCTTAAATTATTGACGTAAGTTTTTTATAACAAAATTATGAGAGCAATATATTATATTAAAAGAAATGAAGGTGGATGGAGTCTAAAGTGAGTATAAAGTCAAGAAATGTTAGATTGGAAAGACAATAATTTTAAATATTGGTCTCTCAAAATTCAAATTAGTATTGGCGGTTGATTGGTGTCGGCAAGTCTTTGGACCACGTGACTTTAATCAAAATATATATGAAATGAAAGGGTCTATTCTCACGACGAAAAAGGAAGAAGTTCCAATGCTACTTTCGTTTTGCATGAATAATAATTAATATAAAATTAATAGTTGTGATGTAGAGGGACAAAAATACAATTCATCAGCTCAAGTACTTACTATGTATCATTGAAGACTAAGAGTGGATTTTATAAAATCAAATATTTAAACAATCCTAAAATTCTAAAAATATTTCAATATATATAACATTATAATATATAAGCAATTCTAATAAATTTAGATGTATATATATATATATATAATACATATAAATTTGAGTATCTCTCAATTTAAACAATCATAATATATAACTTTAATTCTAATAATATATTTAAATGATTAAAATTAAAAATAAATTACTGTAATATATAGACAGTGTACAGACAACAACGTGGGGCGGCTGACGGCAACCGTGGATGGCAGCGGCAACAAAGATTGGCGGAGGTAATTTGCGTGTGTGTGCGCTTCTAACAGTAGACTATTTACGGTCGCTAATTATAAAAAAAAAGATCGCAAATCGATCGTCCATTAATGGCATACCTTTTTTCATACGTGGGTCAACAACGATATATAGCGATCACCATAAACACCGAAAAAACCAGTCTTGGTTTTTAATTTTAAGTTTAGCTATAGTCTAAACGGTCGCTAACGACCAATTTAATATTCATAATTATTTTTTAGATGTGTGTCAAAATGGTTAGCGCAGTAGCTAATTCGGCTTTTGATTCAAAGGCTTTATTGGTTTGATTAGCAACCGATATTATAGACGGTCACTAATTTTTTATTCTTCGATTCTTTGCAGTCGCAAATCAGTCGCTAATTCATATAATTAGAGACTAATTTGAAGGCGGTCTCTAATTTGGATTGCTAAAACATATATGTATATATTATTATTTTTTATTGATATTCACCAGAACAATAATGTCCAACATACTTCTTTTATATCATGCTTTTTTTATCTAAAGAAACTTTAACTCATGTTTCAAATTTTATTTTATAAAATTTCACAAGTTTATTAAAACACATAGGCATGGAAATAATTTCATAGCCAAATCAAGACCAACAATATTAGCTAGATTTACTCATAAGCAAAGCTTCATTTAGCACATATGAACCTTTTATGAATTTCTTGAAACTCAAAGGTGAATCAGTCAATTGATTCTTGAGTTTAAATATATCAAGATCTTTTCTGGTTATAATTGTGTCTTAATTACTTGGTTAATGAGTATATTTTCATTTTAATTCCAGTGTCATAGTCTTCATAATTAACTTATTTTTGAGACTCATTTTGACAACAAATCTTGATATTCATTTGAGTCCGATCCAAACAAGTCTATGTTCTTACATTCACTCCATGTTCTTGTCTAATTAATAGATTCATTAACCCGCCACCACTCACAACCTCCACCTCAACATATAAAATTAATAAAATATTTATTTTTATTAAAATTAATATTTTCAAAAAAAATTAAAAAGATTATAAATTGTATTAAGCAAGCACTTCAATAACTTATAAACTATTTAAAAATAACATCTTAGATGCAATTTATAACAACTTATAAAATGTTAGAACTTATAAAATATTTATAATAAATTTTCCCCCAACAACTTCTTAGTATTGAGTGGGCAAAATTTTTATAGTTAAGCAGTCTTAATCAATCCAAAAAAATATAGTTGACTAGCTGAATATTGTCCCTCTCAGTAATTTTCATCGCAACACCCCCCTCCCACCCTCCCCCTCCATTTTTATTATTGAAGTGAGCTCTTTCTTTCTCTCTCTTTTTTCAATAAATGTGGTATGATTTTGAAAAATAAAACCCAGCTTGAATTGGGATTTGATATATCATTTTATTTCCTTAGTTTTATATGGACCAGTTGCATCGTGCAATTCTATTATATTTTTGAAAAGCTACACAAAATACTACTGAAAAGTTACATAAGTTATTACTGAAAAGTTTATATTTAATAGTGTAACTTTTCAATAATAACTTGTGTAACTTTTCAGTATTATTTTGTGTAACTTTTTAAAAATACACTTGAGTTGCACGGTGTAACTGGTGCACAAGAGACTTACTCCATTTTATTTGTAATGTACATCTATTTGAGGATCCTGCAAGACAAAAAAATATTTAATAAGTAAAAATCCAATATGAATATATGATAAATTTATGATATTAGCTTTAATTAAGTTAATTTACATTTTAGGAGCACATCAATGGAAAATAAGTAAATAACCATCATCATCCACAACAAGCTATACATAAGTCTATTCACCTAAACTAACATCTCACACCCTTAAACTATCTCAATTATTAAAAAGTTGAATTTTATAAAAAATAAAACCTCCTAAACAAAAAATAATTGTCATCTTTCATATTTAAAGAAAAGTTTTACTTTGTATATATCTCATCAATGCGCCGTCGCTTTTCAAAGGTGTAGTAGTGGACCACTTCTTGGCTATGTAAAATCCTTAATCTCAAAGAAATTAGCATATGTATTATTTTTTCGTATTATATTATAGTCTCTAAATCAAATCTAATTAATCAATGGATTAGTCTTCTATGCACCAGTTATACGGTGCAATTCAAGTTTATTTTTAAAAAGTTAAACAGTTTATTACTGAAAAGTAAAACTATGAAAGATACAATTTTCAGTAATAAACTGTTTAATTTTTCAGTTATAAATTGTTTAACTTTTTAAAAATAAACTTGAGTTGCACCGTGTAACTGGTGCAGAAGAAACTTACTCTTAATCAATTTTGAAAAATTTTCTTGAGATAATGACCCAAAATGCATAATTGGGAATATCCTAAGCCTAGTCACTTGTCTACACAAGTCCTTCAACTCTTATAATAAGATTTGAATTTGTACATCGATCGACTCGTACTAATACTCCATGTGATGAATTTAATATAGGTACAATTAACGTCTTTGTTAGTGAACTGTGGATTGTGGGTATTCTAAATTAAGATAAAGTATTATATGAATCAGTTTCATGATATAATCTATTTTGTGATAATAAGACTTATATTTATAAATTTATTTTTTGTCTTATTAAAAAGTGATTAATAATATAAAATATTTTCACACAATATCTACTTCTAAATTAGTTGATCCTTAAGCAACATACTTAATATAAAAAAGAAAGGTATAGTTGATTTTGATATGCAAAAGCTTGAAATAATTAATTAATTAATATTATTTTCATATTACTATAAATAAAAAGTAATTCAATGATATATATGTAATAATTAACCAATACCATTTTTATACAATATTAAATTAGAAGAAATGTGATAATATTTTTTTTTTTAAAAAAGTGAGTCACTACTAATAAAACAATTACTATTTTTTTTAAAAATTTGGTGATATCTAGGCTTACTAATAAAATATGATAATATTTTTAAGAAAATTAAATGGTAGACATTTTTAATAAAAAATATTATCATTTAAAAAAAAATTTAATTAATAAATACTCAATTCGTTCTTGTTGATATGGCGAACTAACACTATCGACATGAGGCAATTACGCAAGGCTTAGAAGGTCGCCAGGGCCCACCCAGAGCAGGGACGACTTAGCTACGTAGCTCGCCCAAAAGAGCTAACCTCTGTCGTTACCGGAGCTCGCCACATGTCCCCCTGTGGGCCTCACCGAGTTCCACCACCATGTAGCATCCGTAAGCCATGCAAGGCATTGAAGCTCGCCCCGGAGCTCGCCGAGTCACTTAAACTCATCTCCGAGCTCGCCCGTGAGCTCGCCTGTTAGCCTACTAGATCCCGATGGTTGTACTCTTTTTCCCTCCGTCCGGTTTATCCACAAGGGTGGTTTACGGCGAGGTTTTTAATGAGGCCCATCTAGTCTAAGGCATAGTAGTAGGACGAGGCACAACATAGGTAGCAGTGTAAGGGACCAGGACGAGGGTTACGGACCCTCGTCAACACCGGAAGCCATATAGGCTCGTAAGGTGTCGTCTCACACCCACACACCTATAAATAAGACCTCTCTTGTACTATTCCAATAATTTTTCACAATTCTGAAAATTAATACAATCCACACTGCAATATTTCTCTCTCTAAACTCTCTACTCTCCCTCCTCATATTACATCCAAGAACACAAATTCTTGGATTATTGTTTGATAGGATTAATATGTTATAACTAGCCACATAACTAACGCGATTAACAAATTCTATCAACAATTTGGCGCTAGAAGGAGGGCCGTGCGCCTTGAATCTGAAAAATTAAAAAATCTCAAGAACAAAAAGTTAGGGTTTGGTTGAAGGTTTGAAGATTTGAAGGTGTTCTTGATAAAACTCAAGAACACTTGAAGATACACACACACTCTCATCCCTTGAACAAAGAACCCAGATTTCCAGATAAAAACCCAAGTCCTCGGATTTCACGAAATCGGTCCGGAACAAGTTTTCAAACGCGCGCGTGCACACGAATAAATCGAATTTCGGACAATTCGTCACACGCGAGGCTAGACGAAAGCTTGCACAGCTCCGCCTAAGCTGGACAACAACCACTCAGGCGACCTCCATCACGCCGGTGACCTCTCTCCACTTCGACGCCCTTCAGCTAGTTACCCCTTCTGAAACCCGAAAATGGCTAACACTCGAGCCGCCAAGGGACAGACCTCCGCAACTGCGGGAAGGTCTAGAGGGGGCGATCAAAACCAGGCCGAGGTGGAGACCTCGCGCCAGGTGGTGGAGACATCACAACCACCTCCCCAGAAGAGCACCGCAGCTCCGCGACCTCAGCGAACTGCGGCGACCCAGGAAGACTTAGCTCCCGCTCTGAGGGACCTGGTCAGCAATCCTGACGAGCTCCAACGCACCATCGCGACCCTACAAAGGTTGCAGCAGCGACAGCAGGACGAGCTCGCCCTAGTACCTAGGCGAGCTCCAGCCGCCGAAACCAGGGAGCAGACTAGGCCCACCCAGGGCACCCAAACCAGGGGAGACTACAGCGTACTCCCCACCGAGCAGGAGGCGAGCTCGGCACAAGCTCGCCAGCGCAGGGAGAGGACCGGCAAAGCCAAAATGGTGGAGGAGGGTCCCACTCCTTACACTGGAAGGGAGTCGGCCTACACCGGGGCATCTGGCACCCACCAATCTCAAAGGAGGGAAGTCGTCCAAGGTCGCCTGGGCCCGAGATACGAGGAGAATGAGCGTACGGCGGCCCCAGCCGAGTCCCATGGGGATTCCGACCAGCAGCCACGCAGATCAGCCCACGAAAGGTTGAGGAGGCCCACCGCTGACCGGTTAGGCCCCCACGGCGGACGCCAATTCCAGCCCGCCACTGAGAGGTCACCCCAGAGTGAGACACCTCAGGGACGTGCGTCCGCGAGACGCACGACCTTTGAGCACCCTCTGCCGGAGGTGACCCGAGATGACGAGCTGGCCTCACTGAGAAAGGTCGTTGAGATGCTGCAAGCACAAGTAGCAGCCAAGTCTGGCGGACCTGACGCCACGACTCTCCCCGCCTCTCCGTTGGCACCCGCCATCCTCCGCGCACCGGTCCAGAAGAAAATTCAATTCCTGGTGATGTCCGCATATGAAGGCGAGTCGGACCCGAAGGTCCACCTGGCCAAGTACGCGGATTTCATGATTTCAGTCGGCGCCACCGACCCCACCCAGTGCCGGAACTTCCCGCTGACCCTAGGGGACCGGGCTCACCGCTGGTTCTCTTCACTCGCCCCGGGGTCAATCTGCTCATTTGGCCAACTCTCGCGGGAGTTCCTGGCCCACTTCTCTGGGTTCGGGTCTTATCTCACCCAGAAGCACCGGCTCGCCAACATCCATCAAGGCGAGAGCGAAAGCGACCAGCAGTACCTGGAAAGGTTTGACAAGATTCTGCTGGAAGGCGAGCCGGTAAGCGAAGATACCAAGGTCGTCGCAGCGATGGCCGGACTTAGGAGAGGCACTGACCTCTGGAAGGAGATGCACCTCGCATGTCCCAACACTTACAGCGAATTCCGCCACAAGGCGGGGGTGTTTGTGGCTATGCAGGAGGCACTACTGAAAGAAGTCGGTGCCCACGAGGAAAGGAAGCCCTACGGGAAGAAGTCCGGGGGCACCTACAAAGCTCCCCGGAACTTAAAGGCCTTTGGCGAGGGAGACGAGCTCAAAGAAAAGCTCAACCAGGTCCTCACTGTCGTCCAAGGCAAGGCCATGATGGAGGAGCCAAGGCGGATCCGCTAGGACCGCACGAAGCTCAACCCTAACAAATTCTGTGCCTACCATCAGGCCATCGGCCACTTCACCAGCGAGTGCCGAGACCTCCTCAAGCAACTCTGGAAATTTTACGAGGAGGGGAAATTGGCCGAGTTCGTGAAGAAGGCCCCAGCTAAGAGACCGAGGTTCGAGAGGAGGGCTGCCTCCGATGACGAGGAGGAGGAAGCAGACCAACCTGGTCCCCATCACAGACGGAGGGCACCTCCCCAACCTCAGCAAAACATGGAGCCGACTCGGGAACTCTTGGTTCTTGAGGAGGAGATCGGAGCTGCAGGAGGTCTCCAGGACGGGGGATCCTCCATATCCAGGAGAAAGAGGAAGGCTGAAATTCGGGCCATAAATCAAGTCCAGGAAGGCAGGTCCGGCCCCAGGCCCGTCTCACAGCTCACTGACGAGCTGACATTTTCTTCAACGGACCTGGAGGGGGTACTGATGCCCCACAATGACTCGTTGGTGATAACCGCCGATATCATGAACGTCCGAGTTCACAGGCTACTTGTGGACACCGGCGCATTCACCAACATTCTCTTCAAATCCACCTTGGATGCCTTAGGTGATTTTGAGTCGTACCTGGAACCTAGCAATGCTAGGATAGTGGGGTTCGGAGAGGCTGTAATCGTCCCCCTAGGTAGTGTTAGGTTGAGCGTCCAACTTGTATCGGCTGAGGACCCCGAAAGGAGACTGACTAGGCTCATAGATTTCCTAGTTGTCGACCAGCAGTCCTCCTACAACGGGTTCCTTGGCCGCCCTTTTATTAATGAATTCAAAGCGGCGTGTTCGACCTACTACTACTGTTTAAAATTCCCAACTCCAAAAGGTGCCGGAACTATAAAAGGTGACCAGAAAAAGGCCCGAGAGTGTTTACTCCAGATCAAAGATGGCCGGGTCAAGAAGTCCGTTACACAAGTCCACATCCTCGAAGAGGACGTACAGATCCCTGTAGACGAGCCAAACATCCTGGGCGTCATCTCGGTCGAAACTGAGATGATGGAGGTAGGCGATTTAGCAGAAATCAACCAAGGCGATGGACTTGTGCAAGACACACAACCGACACCAATGGAGGACGTGGAAGAAACCCAAGTGTTGAGACCTGCGCAGGGGTCGGTAGCTGCGCAGGGGCAGCAGCCTACTCCCTTGGAGGTAGCTGATGAGGCTCAAGGTGGGCAACCTGCGGGAGGTCAAGAACCCACACCCATGGACGTTGACCCAACTCCCCAAGTCACCAAACCATCCCAAGCTGACAGACCACCGGAGGTGTTCACAACCGACAAGCTCACCCAAGCTGAAAGCCAACCCGATGACCTAGAAACCGCGCATAGGCCACGAGCCTGCGCAGATGTCACAAGGGGAGTGGGACGAGTTCATCAACGACCAGAGGTGGAAATGTCAGAAGAGAAAGGCAACCCCCATGGAGAAATTGACGGCACTCCCGGTGGACCCGGAAAGGGATTTAGAACTTTTCATCGGTTCTGAGTTACCTGAACCGTACCGGTCGAGGATGGAACTGTTCTTGATGTCCAACCTGGACATATTTGCCTGGTCCCACGAAGACATGACGGGGATCCCGTTGGAACATGCTTGCCACAGACTTAACATAGATCCGACGAGGAGACCCGTACGCCAAAAGCGAAGAAAATATGGACCAGACAAGTACGCAGCTCTAACAGTTGAGGTGGAGAAGTTGTTAGACAACAAGCTCATCAAGGAGGCTTTGTGTCCGCAGTGGGTCGCGAACCCCGTCCTGGTGAAGAAACACAACGGGACGTGGAGACTCTGCATTGACTTCACGGACCTGAACAAAGCATGCCCGAAGGACAACTTCCCACTACCTCACATTCACCAGCTGGTGGACAGCACTGCAAGCCATGAGATGATGACATTCATGGATGCTTTTGCAGGCTATCATCAGATAGCTCTACACCCGGAAGACCAGGAACACACGGCGTTCTACACCAACAAGAACATGTACTGCTGGGAAAGGATGCCGTTCGGACTCATCAACGCCGGAGCTACGTACCAGAGATTGGTGAACAAAATGTTCGACCAACACATCGGCGAATCCATGGAGGTGTACGTGGATGACATAGTTGTCAAGAGTTTGAGAAAGGAGGACCACCTGGACCACCTGAAACAGACTTTCGACATACTGCGCCACTACAACATGAAGTTGAACCCCAAAAAGACCAGCTTCGGCGTACACTCTGGGAAGTTCCTGGGGCACCTAGTTAGCCAGCGGGGAATCGAGGTCAACCCGACATAGGTCCAATGCATAATCGAAATGGGGATACCCGATTCCATCCAAAAAATTCAAAGACTAACTGGGTGCATGGCGGCCCTTAACAGATTCATCTCCAGGTCCGGCGACAAAAATCATCCATTTTTCGAGGCAATTAAAGCAAACACACGGAGGTACAAAGAGGCGACCAAGGCCAACAGGCTCCACCTAAAAAACCACTTCGTCTGGACAAATGAATGCCAACGAGCTTTCGAAGATATCAAAACATACCTGGCAGATACACAGGTTCTGTCGAAGCCAATACCTGGAGAGAAGTTGTATCTGTACCTAGCCGCGTCGGAGGTGGCCATCAGCTCCGTCCTGATCTGAGAATAGGCGAAAACACACCTCCCAGTGTACTACGTGAGCCAAGTCTTACATGAAGCTGAGCTGTGGTACACCCCAACAAAGAAGCTGGCTTATGCACTGGTGATGAGTGTTAGAAAATTGAGGCCTTACTTCTTTGACCATCCGGTGGAGGTGCTGACAACGTTCCTACTGCGTCAAATACTACAGCGCCCAGACACTGCCGGACGCCTGCTGAAATGGTCACTGGAGATCAGCCAATACGGTATAACCTACGCACCCCGAACAGCGATCAAGGGACAAGCACTGGCCGACTTCATCGTCGAGCTAACTTTCCCACAAGATCCGACGAGGGGGCGTATAGCTCCGTGGCATCTCTACGTGGACGGATCATCAACTAGCATGGCAGCAGGCGCCGGTGTGGTCCTGATCAGCCCAGACAGACAAGTCTTCACCTCCGCAATTCGGTTCGACTTTCGAGCAACCAACAATGAGGCGGAGTATGAAGCGTTGATAGCAGGGCTTAGGCTATCATTAGCTGTGGGGGCAACCAATCTTCAAGTTTTCGGAGATTCCCAGCTAATAATATCCCAAGTCCGGGGGGAATTTGAAGCAAAGGACCAGCAGATGATGACCTACCAGAAGATAGCCGGGCATCTGATCTCGATGTTTACATAAGTTTACATCAATCAAATACCGCGGCTAGAAAACACACAGGCAGATGCTCTAGCCTGGCTAGCTACTAGCAACGGCGAAGCCGAATTCACGGAGGTTGTGATCACCACACTGAAAAACCCCTCGACGTCCGATTACAAGATAAATCAGACCTCGAGTGGGGGGCAAGAGGATAGTGAAGATGGTGAAGATTGGTGCACTCCAATCCGAAAATACTTAGCAAACGGAACAACCCCCGTAGACGCCTGGGAAGCTAGCCGGTTAGTAAAGCAAGCTGCCAGATATACGCTGCTGGATGGCCAGCTCTATAAACGTGGATTCTCTCTACCCCTACTCAAATGCCTAACTAAGAAGCAGGGGTCCGAAGTGTTAGAAGAAATTCACGAAGGGATTTGTGGGAGCCACGCTGGGGGGCAAGCATTGGCATATAAAACGATCAGACAGGGCTACTACTGGCCCACTCTCCGCAAGGATGCCATCAGCTTCGCTCGAAGATGCCGAAAGTGCCAACTTTTCGCACCCAACATCCACTCCCCAGCCAACCAGCTTAAGTCAGTTTTCAGCCCATGGCCTTTCGTGAAATGGGGTATCGACTTGATCGGCCCATTTCCACCTGGCAGAGGCGGTGTAAAGTTTGCTGTCGTAGCAGTAGACTACTACACTAAGTGGGCTGAGGCCGAAGCTCTCACAACCATAACCCAAGAAAGGATGATCGGCTTCATTTGGAAAAACCTGATCTGCAGGTTTGGACTCCCGCAGTCGGTAATCACTAATAATGGAAGGCAGTTCGACGGGCAGAAATTGAGGGACTTCTGCAGTTCATGGAACATCAAGAAGCACTACTCAACCCCGTATCACCCCCAGTCGAACGGCCAAGTCGAGGCTGTAAACAAGATCTTGAAACACATTTTAAAGCTCCGCCTCGAGGAAAAGAAAGGAAGCTGGGCAGATGAACTCCCGGAGGTCCTATGGTCTTACAGAACTTCCTATAGGGCCAGTACCGGGGAGACCCCGTTTGCCCTAGCCTTCGGGACTGAAGCCGTAGTCCCGGTAGAAGTCCAGAACAAGACTTGGAAGGTGGTGGGATATGATGAAGAAAAGAATGATGAAGCCTTGGCAGTAGAAAAAGATCTGATCTAAGAGACCAGAGCTTCATCAGAAATGAAAAACGCCACCTACAAGCGTAGAGCGGAAAAATATTACAACTCTCAGGTCCGAGACCGAAAGTTCAAGGTCGGGGACCTGGTGTTGAAAAAGAAATTGATGGCCCCACCAGGTGTATTTGGTTCAAATTGGGAAGGACCATTCCGGGTCACTGCAGCCTGGCCGAACGGTACCTATGATCTAGAAGACGCAGAAGGCAAAGCTTCGTCATACACCTGGAGCTCGGCACATCTAAAAAAGTTCTACCAATAGACTAGAATTCTGTAATAGACTAGTCGGAGGTTGGCATAAAAAATGTAGATGGCAACCGATGTAAATTACGTAGCTATAAAAAGTCAGAGAAATTCAGAAAATTCAGAAAAATTTCCAAGTGTTTAGACCTGTGCAGCTCTCCAACCAGACGGGCTGCGCCAGGTCGCCCACTACACTAGGCCCAGCTCGCCAAACCCAGCTCGCCCATGTGCTCAAAAATCCGCGGTGCGCAAGGACCAAGGTCCCAAGCATTGTAATTAAATAGCTCGAAGGCAAAGGCCAAAGTGCCCAAGGTCGCGAAGGTACCCTTCTTAAAGGGTTGCTAAGCACCTACTGCCACAAGTTAGAAAAATTCGCGAAAAAGACAAAAACGTCTAAGGCAAGGTTCATGAAACCCAATGGCCCAACGTGAATCAATCGAAGTGCAGTTCGCTGCCCTAAGTGGTCTAAGACGAACGATTCGCGACCTTAAATGGCGTAAGACGAAGAATACGCACTCTAAAAAAAGAGGTACAATTCGTAGTCGTAAGTGACGTAAAACGAACGATTCGCTTCTCAAAGTAGAATAAGACGAACAATTATGTACCAGAAAAATAAACAAGAACGAGCTATTCTAAGAAATTATAACGTAAAAGCGCAAAAACATAAATGAAAAAAGTTGGACAAAAAATGCTCGACTTATATTCAAAAGGATACTTAAGAGATTTTCAAGCCAAAAATATACTTGAAAAAATCCTAAGTATGAGTGGTGGTGCTGGCCACAAAGGCCGACCAGCTGACCGTCTTTGAACTACAAAAAGCTCCTTCTGGGCGAGCTGCATGTGCCCGGCGAGCTAAATCTACTTGGACAAATGTAAAGACTACAAAAATGGAGCCCCTTCTGGGCGAGCTCCGCAACCCGACGACCTACTACAACTTGGAAAGTAAAAGCTAATCTAAGAAAGCAAGGAAAAGCCTAAGTCTCGGGGGCATCAGCAGGGACGGAGGCAACCTCGGTGGGGATAGGGGCGACCTGGGCACCAGGAAGGGCAAGTTCGGCCTCTGAAGTGATGTTGCCAGTAAGCCCGCTGACATCGAACTCGCCCAGATTTAGCACGGCATCCCCGCACGCCTCTTGGAGTTGCTCCATCGTGGGCGGAGTCCGTTCCTCTTGGTCGGCGACCTCCGTTTCGCCCAGATTCAGTTCCGGCACTGGGATAGTATTGATGATCTTGAACCGTGCCGAAACAAAATCTAGTGGAATTCCAAGTTCGGGGAGGTCGCCAATATCCAGCTCGGCATCATCAGGGAAGGGGACCCTGTCCAGGCATTCTTTAAATTCGCCCACTACCGCTTTTACCTCATCATCATGATGGGCTCGCGCCCACCAGAGAGCCCTCAGAACCTCGGCATAACATTGCACGAAGCCCCGATCCGAGGCCTCGGCTCTTGCAGCTACCAAATCGGCCGAGGAGGCAGCACTGTTGCGTAGATCGGCGACCTCAAGGGCCTTCGCTTCCAATTCGCCCCTTAGCCTCTCACATTCGGCATAGGAGCTCTTTACCAGACCCCGCTGCAGTGCGAGGTCTTTCTTCGTGATCCCATGATCGCCGACCTCCTGGGCGAGCTGGGCGGCGAACTCTTCTTCCTTGGCCCTTATCCTCGCCTCGGTCTCCTGCTCGAGCCGGGCGAGCCGGCGTTGGGCGGTCTCGAGCTGCTGGAGGGCACTTTGCTCGGCGGCCAGCGATGCCTCGGCCCGTTCCTCGGCGAGCTGCGCCTGTTTCTTTGCTTTATCAGCAGAGTCCACCAACGCCAGCATCCGCTTATTCCTATCGGAGCGACCCGCCTCCAACTCGGCAACCTGCTCGAGGGCCTTTTGATTGGCGAGCACCAATCTACTCGCGTAGTGGCCCGAGAGAAGCAGGTTCTCCCTCAGGTCCTGACTGTTAATACCCGCCACCAATGGGGTCGTCCAATGCCTAGGCATCTCGCTCACAGCGTCCCGGGCTATGCCCGGAGGGAGATTCCGCATCGAAGTGAGAGAGCGAGATCGCTCAAAGGCATGCAGAACCTCGTGGCGGTTCGGGAAGGCGATGGGAGCATAACTGCAAGATCAAAACAGATAAAAACTGTTAGAAAAATAAAAGATTGAAAAGCAGTGAGGGTCAATCGGGCGAGCTACTTACTGAGCTCGGTCAGGATTCCAGCCCAGTAACGTGTCGTCGGTGGTTTGCACCCCGAACGGAGAAGGCGAAGGGGGCGAACTCCGAATGGGCGTGGCCGCCAGCGGAGCGGCGGATTGGACAGAGCCCCCCGTGTCCTGACCTCACCGAAGTCCTCTCAGCTCGGTCAGACTCCTCGTCAACCAGGCCGGTGAATCTCGTTCTTTTGCCAGCCGGGGGATCATCCTCGCCAGCTCGGGAGCCACCACCGCCTTGAGTCCCCCTCTTTCCTCGACCTCGCTCGGAGGGGGCAGCAACTCGTCCTCCACCTCGCCTGGCTCGGGCAACCTCCGATGCCTTGGACTTTTCAGGAGCCTTGGCTTTCTCCTTCTGGGCTCCCGACCCACCTGCCTCGCCCCTTTTGGAGGCGAGCTCCGCCTTCTTGCTTGCCTCTAGCGCAAGCACAGACGGCGGGGCAAGTCTGTTGGGGCGAGGTGGGCCCATCTCAAATCGCTCTTTTATGAGTTGATAGGCCTCGGGGACCTCGGTGATCGGGATGGCAATGAAGCTACCACCTGCACAAAAAATACAAATGTCAGCACGATGGACGAGCTACCCCCCCATAGGCGAGCTGCAAAGAGTTAGACCTGGGAGCTCGGGACCTTGGATGTCAAGGTGGTGCGGTAGTGTGAGGAGCCCAGCGAGCCGCAGGCAATGGTGCGCGCACAGATGGGCGACCTGTCTGTCCTTCTCGCTTCTCAAACAGCAAATGGCGCGCACCACGTCGAACTGCTCCGACACTTTAGGCCTGCCCCGGCTGGATTTGTGTCGCTTCGGAACTGCAAAAGGAAAGGAAATTAGAATTAGTATATCTAATTCAACCCACGCACACCGAAATAAGCGACCTACTGCTGGCTTCTCCATATCCCCCTGGGGTGGGAATACGGTCACCCCGTCCGTGATACGTGTTGGAGGCTCGCCAATCTCCACCGATGAAGAAAAATTGCTTCTTCCATTCACTGACTTTATTGGGCAGTTCCCCAAGAAATTTCTCCCCTGGACGAGCTTTCAGGTAATAATACCCCGCGCCGTCCTGCGCCCGCTTGGTCACGGCGAAGAGCTCGCCCAGGTCCACCGAGGTTGTCGCGTTCTCATAACCCTCCAACCCAAAAACAGACAGGGCGGTGAGGAGGTTGCTCCATGCATTTGGAGTGAGCTGGGTGATGGCCAGATTATTGTCAGCAAGGTATTGACCGAGGATCGGGTGCAGCGGCAAAGTAAGCCCGGCCCTCAGGACATCCACGTTCAAGGCAGTCATCCCCTCAGGAGGTGTGTCGGCCCGCTCATCCTTCATCGGGGCATACATAAAAATATCCAGTGGGATGCGATACTCCCTGCGTATAATAGGCAGGTCGCATTCATCGATAAGGCTCTCCACCTCGCAAGCCTTATACTCAGAAGGGGCAACTTCTTCCAGGTCGGCGGGGTCAGCGCGAGGTACCCGATTTGGACAAGGGAAGCTCGCCGCGTACTCGGCGACATACTCGTTCCAATCAAATGGATGAGCCACCTGGGCGGGGACCTGGTACTCAACCAGCTGAGGTTTGGGAAAACCAATGCGACGGAACCATTCAAGCGTGACCTCCTCCAGCTCGCCACCCTCCTCACCGACCTCAACAGCGCCCTCCTCAACCCCCTCGGGTCCTTCGTTGCCGCTAGCAACTCTTTCCTCCTGGGCGACCTCGCCACCTTCCTCCCATACCTCACGGTACACGGAACTGGAGGCTCCTTCCTCCGGGTCGGGACGTAGCTCGCCAAGCGGCTCGCTGGGGACCTGGCGAGCTACCGAGGTCGCCTCAGAGCTGGAGCCAATCTCCACATACGAAACCCGAGGTGGCTCATCCTCAATTATGGGCAGTTTATCAGGATTCCGGTCCGACAGGGTTCTACTCGAAGAGCGCGTCGACATGGTCTCAGAGGAGTTCAAAGGTCTCAAAGTCCAGTAATCCAAGAGTCAGGGAAATGTAAGAGTTCCTCGGTACAATCCACGGTCCAAAAATCCCGTAATCCCGAAGAAACAACAGAAAAATCAAGCAAAAGAGGGAAGAAAAAGGAAAAAGAAATCGAATCCTACCTTGGAGAACCTTCAAAAATCCGTCGAACACGAGAAAAAATCGGTCGCCAGGAAAGCTCTGGAATTCGAAATGCAGAAAGTGAAGAAATGAATCTACCTCACCCTATTTATAGACGTCGGGGCGAGGTGCAATATTCACGAAACACAAGGGCCTATCTGCAAAAAATTTAAAAGATGACATTATTGTGGGCGGGAACCGAGGTCTCAAAAGGCGTGCATGACCCCTGGATTCCCGCACCACGTCAGCCAGAAGCAACCGCCTGGGTCGAGCTCGCATGTCAACCCAACAATCACCCATAGGTAGTTCGCCAAGTTTTAAGTTTTCCAGCTCGCTTGCACATTTGACAAGGTCATAATGCATGCGAGATGGGGGGCAAATGTTGATATGGCGAACTAACACTATCGACATGGGGCAATTACGCAAGGCTTAGAAGGTCGCCAGGGCCCACCCAGAGCAGGGACGACTTAGCTACGTAGCTCGCCCAAAAGAGCTAACCTCTGTCGTTACCGGAGCTCGCCCGGAGCTCGCCCCATGTCCCCCTGTGGGCCTCACCGAGTTCCACCACCATGTAGCATCCGTAAGCCATGCAAGGCATTGAAGCTCGCCCCGGAGCTCGCCGAGTCACTTAAACTCATCTCCGAGCTCGCCCGTGAGCTCGCCTGTTAGCCTACTAGATCCCGATGGTTGTACTCTTTTTCCCTCCGTCCGGTTTATCCACAAGGGTGGTTTACGGCGAGGTTTTTAATGAGGCCCATCTAGTCTAAAGCATAGTAGTAGGACGAGGCACAACATAGGTAGCAGTGTAAGGGACCAGGACGAGGGTTACGGACCCTCGTCAACACCGGAAGCCATATAGGCTCGTAAGGTGTCGTCTCACACCCACACACCCATAAATAAGACCTCTCTTGTACTATTCCAATAATTTTTCACAATTCTGAAAATTAATACAATCCACACTGCAATATTTCTCTCTCTAAACTCTCTACTCTCCCTCCTCATATTATATCCAAGAACACAAATTCTTGGATTATTGTTTGATAGGATTAATATGTTATAACTAGCCACATAACTAACGCGATTAACAAATTCTATCAACAGTTCTTAATAAATATACTATCGTTTTTATACATGGTTTAATGTAATATGTCGGAGGGTATTTTGAGATTCACTTACAAATTTAAAAATTATATATGAACATATTTTTCATATTTAATTTTTAAATTTGTAAACAGATTTCACAGTACTCTACGCAATATATATTATATAAATTATGTATAAAAAATAATTTATTTATTATGAACGGATGTAGTAATATATTTTATATTTGTCGGATATGAATAAAATATCACACCATATATATATATATACTTATTCAAATTGGAATAATTGGGCTTTCGTTATTCCTTCGTCAAGTTCAACTGACATAAGTTTAGTGCCCCAAAAAAGCCATCTTTATTTTATAACGTTTATTTGTTCTCGTAGCCTCTCCTCACCTAACATTTTTTAATAAATCTTTTATGCTCATCATTCTATTACGATTATTACTCTCCTTTGCTAGACATCACCACTCACTACTCATTAGTGCCATGCTTAACAAAAAAAAAAAAAATTACAGAATTAATACATTATTATTTCTAAAAGTAATACTTGAATATTAAATAAACCTATAGTTTGTGGTATTTTTTTATTTCGATACTCTGTCCAATAATTATGTTAATAAATTGTAATTAATTATAGTACCTAATTTCGTTGGTTTGGTTAAGACTTAAGAGTTTGTCTTAGTTCCCTAGCTAAAAAATTTTTTCCCTTCCAAATGAATTACAATACTTTTACAGGGAAAAAAAATCAAATATTTAAAATTCTCACACACTCCCTGACATTGTCTCCAGTGATATAGTTTAAGATTAATTTCTTTTATCAGTAAAGAAATTTTCGTTCTATGAAAGATACAAAAAATATTAGCTTAAAATTATTTAATAAAAAAAAAAAGCAAATCGTAACTAATTAATCTATTTAATTTTATTTTTCGATATTATATCATCTCACACAAAAATTTGTTTAGAGATTTAGGGGATGTTTTATTTCATGGATTAGAGTGGATTAAGTTTCTCATTCTAAATAAAATTGCGTTTGGTTTCTAGAATTTGAACCCAGGATTAAATCCAGACCCGATATTTAAATTTCAACTATTCCTACAAAAATGAATAACTAGATCTCAACTATTACATTCGATTAATTTTAAAAAAATAATTATAAATATCAAACATATACTATTTAGAAATTAGAATTGCAATCACTAAAGTCCTTTAAAATTATATTCTACCCAATGTATCCTATCTAAAGAAATAAAACCCCAGTGACATGTCATAGTCCATAAGAGGTGGTGTGGTGTTGTTGATGAACATAAGTGATTTTCCGTTCAACAATCTCAAGAGTGATTTTATGAATTTTTGGTCCCATGGCTTGGAATTTTATTGCCCCCTTTCTATTATCGGCCTACAATGGTTGAAAAAACACAAAAAGGTTCTGTTGGGATTCTAATGTGTGCCACTCAAATTTGTCTTTGCAATTTCGAGAAATAAAATGATTGTGTCATTCTACCTAATTTTTTGTTTTATTTTTAAAAATTATTTTCAAAATAATGCCCAATTAATACTGATGGATCTTGAAGTTTTGTTACAACTAATAGGAAGTATAGAATGTCGCAGTTCAAGCCTTAATAAATAATTGAAGTCGTTTTTATTATTTTCAAGATAAGAATATAGATAAGTACACTGATAATTAAAGTAGGTGTATATGGGGAGGGGAACAGGCAGATGTGTTTTCATTTTTCTGACTTTAATATAATCTAATACCTATCATGACATTTACCCATAAAATCTTAAATTGTATGAAAAGAAAATTAAAGACTTAATTGTAATTTAACACGATCTTTTCTAAAATTACATTTTAAATTAAATTCTTGGATTTTGTTTAAAAAAAATTCAAACTAACTTTTTTTTTTTCCGATTAAGAGTTACGGACACATTTGTCTCTACATGTTGTTTATGTGACCTTTACGGGTGTGACAACGATTCACAATAAAAATAAAAATTTTAAATCCCAAACAATTTTTAGAAGCCTCACGTTCTAATTTCATTTAACATCATTTTTATAAGAATTATTATTACTTTATTTCTTTGTAGAATTAGTTATTTGAAAATCTTGTGGAATTGATACTCACTTGTAAGTTGTAACTACAAAAAAAAAAAAGTCAAATTTTCCATAGTCTTATTGATAAATTCCATTGAAATTTAACCTTTTTTTACAGTATCAAACCTGCAAATTTTTAAATAACTAATACAGCAAATGAATAAAGTAAAAATAATTCTTTTAAAAATAGTGTTAAATAAAATTGGAACGTAAGCCTTTGAAATTTTATTTGGAATTTGAAATTTCAATTTTAAGATTTTCCACATAATTTAATTTTTATTGTGGATCGTTGTCACACCCGTAAACACCACATAAGCAGCATACAGAGACAAACGTGTTTGTAACCCTTAATAGGAAAAAGAAAAGTAGATTGTAGTTCTTTAAACAAGATCCAAAAGTTGAGCTTAAAATGCAATTTTCAGAAAGTTTGTGATTTAAATTGCAATTAAGATTTCAATTTTTTATCATATAATTTAAATTTTTATAGATAAATGGCATATATGCGTCACAAAAGTTTCGTGCAGAGAGATCTTTCCTTAATTTTAATTGCAAAAATAAGTAAATTTATATTTTTTTTAATAAGATTTAAAAGTTTAGCTTAAAATGCAAATTTGAAAAAATCCGTGATACAATTAAGGCTCACATATATTATTAAATTTATTATCCTGTATCAGTGAATGTGTATAATATTAATTTCATATTATGAATAAGTTTCATTTCACATGAGAGCGACTCTTGATAGTACGTATATTCTCCGCGTGTGTAATTTCCATAATTTAAACAAAAAAAAGATTTCTAGAATTTAAACTTATACATAATAAATTATCAATCAAGCTGGACTATATATATATATGTGTGTGTAAACAGAACTTATCTATGTGTATGTCCAATGCATTTTTTTTTTATCGGTAAATGTTAGTGGTTAGAAGTTAGTTCATCAAGTCTCCATACACTCATATCTCAAAGCCAACTTTATAACTCTCTACTATTCGTTTCCAAAAAGAATCAAACATAGGTCACTCACTCAAGTGAGGAGCCCGGTGGCCAGGTGAGCTAACTCACCTGGTGTCCAATGCATTTTAATTGTGAACTTGAGCACTATTTTCTGATAAAAACAATTACATCAATGTTGCATTTAAGTGTCTTAAAACTTGCTCAGCTACTTTTCGGATTGGATTATACATGTAATGAATTTCTTGTTAAAACTGAGGTTTCGTGTCTTTTCTGTTTAAAGTGTACGCAAGATTATGATTGTTCATTTGCTATCATTACACATACGGACTTTTTGAAATTGATATATTAGTATGACCAATTTAGAGTTATTTCATATATATGTATTGATGAATTATGTCAAAATGTATTATCGGGTTGGTGGAATTGTCAAGGAGTGGATATTTTGTTAAATTAATTTGTACCATTATATTTATTTAATAAAATTTAGGATTAATTGCAAAATAATTTACGAATTTATAAGTTTTATCAATTATGAATTTTTAAACTTTGTAATTCAATACATAAACTAATTTACTGTGGGTAATTTTGTGGTGTAAACTTACGCTTGTACTTAAACTTACGTGGCAATTTGAGCCGCTACAAAAGGCATATTAACGTATGTCAGATGCCAAATCCAAGTTTTTTTAAAATATTTTCTAAATATTGTCCAAACATATTTTAATTAATTTAATCTAAAATTAGGCAACAAATAAATATTTAACTCAATCACAATATATAAAATATGTGTACGATTGTAAAAATTGGAGTAGGTGTAGCCAAATAAACGATACAATGAACATTCAATGTGTACCCATTAAAAATATTGCATATATATCATAAATTAAAACATGATTGAACAATGTTTAATAAATAAAATATTTTAAAATATTAAAAAACATTTAACATATAACGTGGTGTGTGATGTGTTTTTTATGACAGCTCTAATTGTCACACAAGCGTAAGTACTACCTCAATTTACATTTATACCGAATTGCCATGTTTAAAGTTCATGTTGTAATTGATAAAGTCTATGAAGTTCATGTATTGCTTCACAATTAATCCTAAAAGTTAATATTCATAACATTTTATATTGTAATATTAATTTATAAATATAATATTATTATTAAATAAATATTATGATAGTATTGAGTAAATATAATGATATCAATTTTATATTATGAATAAATTTTATTGAAGAATTTGTAATTTTTTGTATGTGGTATATACACCCCGTTTATAAAGGAGAAGATATTTTGTACACCTTGCGTACTCTTTCCAACACAACACTCATAAAATACCTATCATACTTATTATTATACATATAAAATCAATCATTATCATACTCTGATTTGACATAAAGTAACATCCTACTCTACCAAAATCGCAAAATAAACACACACTTTTACTATTCATCAAGGTTTTCACGTCCCAAGATTTCAAAGTCATGACTTGCTACGGCCCCCTAAATCCCAAAACAAACATACGACCTGAGTACACAAATTAAGAAAATTATGGAGTATGTGAGTGCGAAGTTAAATAATAAAATATAAAAAAATGTATTTTATTGACTTTTATGAATGTAATTTTTTTTTTTTTAAGATGTGAAAAAAGAGTTGGAACATCCAAAAATGAAAAATGTGAAAAAAAAAAGTTGGGACGGAGAAAATATAATTTTCAGACAATAGGACAAAATTCACAAATTTTAGAAAGATAGAGGACTAAATAGGTAAAGCAAATAAATTATAGAGAAAAGTACAAATTGGTTCAATAAATTCGCACAAATTACAAAATGGTTTATGTGAAAAAAAAACACTTCCGTGCAAACACAAAAAACACTTCCGTGCAAATTTTTATGAACCAATTTATAAATATAGTGATTTTTTTGAACCAATATGTAAACACCCTAAATTATATATATATCAAAGTATATATATACCAGTAAAAAACAATTTTTTCAAAACTAACTTTCCATCCTTTGCACCCGTAGAACCTTCGACCCAGATTTTCTTCAGTCCAAAAGGTGCGTATTTGAGCTTCCACCCTACAATAACAGAGAGCGTAATTGCGCCGTGTTGTGGAGAATGAAGAAGTGGTAGACGACATTTTTGAAGCCCGATCAACGATTTCCTTCTCCTGGAATGGAGTTACGATTGCTGCAAATGAAAATGGACGAATTGATTCTCCTAATTTTGTAGAAGTTGCTCCCGATTTTGGTTCTCTCCAAATGAAAATGATTCACAATTCTATTAATAAGTCAGACCTACTCTATTATACTCAAGACCCGCCTCCTTAATAAGCTCAACCTGTCTTAATAAGACTGACCCAGTGAAAATGATTCTTGGTTAAATTAAAATTAAAATTAAATGAAATTAATTACACATTTGACACATATAAAATTAAATGCAAAATTTATTATATTTTCAGGTGGAGACAGCCGATTACCCAACGTATTGTAACCTGTAAATGTACTAAAATCAAAATAATTTTAAACGTATGAGATCAATTTCAAAAAAATATAAAATATGTGGACCGAATTCATAAATATGACAACTTACTGGACATATAAAAATATAAACCATAAATTTAATAAACTAGTGATTAAGAAAAACTTCAACGATTCACATTTATATTTAAATGAATAAAAATTGATGGAGCTCTCATATAAAAATATAAACCATAAATTTAATAAACTAGTGGTTAAGAAAAACTTCAACGATTCACATTTATATTTAAATGAATAAAAATTGATGGAGCTCTTAAATAAATAACCCGGTCATTGTCCTTTTCATTCAGATCCACATTATGAGGGTCGAGGGGGAATCATTTTAAAGAAGGCAAAGTTTTATATCAGAATTATTATAATAAATTTATTATAAAATTATTTTAAAATATTAAATATTTAATTAAAATATTAAAATATTCATAAAAAATATTAAAAAATTTAAGATAATGATATTATGTTATAATTCTCATAGAATTTAATACCCTAATTTTTAATATTTTTGATAATTATTTTGATATATTTAACCAAATTATTTAAGATTTTAAAAACAGTTTTATGATAAGCTCATCTCGAACAATTTTCATATAAAACCAAACCTTAAAAAAAGAAAAAAACTGAAAGAAAAGAATCAATAGAGACTATAGAGTAGATAATTAATTTTATGAAGATTGGTTCATTAAAAAACCATATCAATATATATAATATTTGGTATGCTTGAATGAATGTGGATTACTTGCAAGACACATGTCTTATCATCTTGAATGTTCGGGGTTGTTGAATACTCTATGGGTATGTTTGGTTCGTAAGATAAAAGTATTTATCCGTTAAAATCATGCATATTTTTTACGGATATATATTTTTATCTTATGAACCAAACATACCCTATATATATAAAAATACTTTTTCAAACTGTTTATATCGTATAAAATATTTATATGTATGAAATTTCATAATATCATCATAAACTTTTGATATACTAAAATTCGACTAATAAAAATTACTTGTTGATGCTAATTTTTTTAATATATCGAATTTATGAATAGTAGACCATAAAGAAATTTAGTATACCATTTCATGCCGAAGTTGTGGTATACCAATAGGTTTTTGAAAAAGAAAAAAAATTATACTAGACTGTTTCATAATATTAGACCTACTATTTATTAATAATAAATTATCACTTTTAAAATTTGATAAAATTTTAATAAAAAATAATAAAATTTTAATAAAATACGATAATTACTTTTAATAAAAATATTATCAATTTTAAAAGTTATTTTTTATTAATAAATACAGATATTACGACAAGATTGTTTTAGACAAGACTTAACCCATATTTGTAATAGAAATACCGACAGAAATTGACAGAAGATTACTGTAGCTAAGAATGCTTCAACTCTGATCTTGTTGATTTGGTCATTAGTTTGCTGACTTCACCCTCATGATGTCACACTTCACTAATATATTCTTAAACTTCAAAATATTATTTTTAACATTACAGAAATTACTATCTTGAATAGTTGAACAAGGACCACTAATCATAGAATTTTTTATATTTTTAATTGAACTAATATCACCTAATAAAAATGATGAAATCCACACAACTAATACTCTTCACTTTTTTTTATCGGTAAATGTTAGTTGTTAGTACTTAAGTTAGTTCACCAAGTCTCCTTATACCCCATATTTTCAAGTCCAACATTATATCTCTCATCTTCCAATTCGTTCCCAGAGGGAATCGAACTCGAGTCACGCACTCAAGTGAGGAGCCCGGTGGCCAGGTGAGCTAGCCCACCTGGTTACTAATACTCTTCACTAAGGATATGTCTGCTGATGACTAAGAGGGAATTTTAAATTCTATAAGCTGGATTTAAAATAAAATAGAAAGTGTATTTGGATATTTTTTTATATATTTTAGAGTATGAAATCAAGAGAGTTGGATTTTGAAAAGTATGTGATTGATAATTGTATTCTATTGAAAAAAATCAACTAGTCAATCATAATCAAAAGCTGGTTTCATAGTCACCTAGTTCTCCAACAATCAACTCAGAAAAGAAAAGAAAAAAAAAAGAGAGAGAGAGAGAAATAAAAGTCCAGAGTTTTTAAATTAAATATTATATTTTTAAATTCATTTTTCAATTTACCGTGATTTTTAAAAATTTTACAAAAATAAATAAGGACGACATGATATCAGCGCCCTTTTAATTATCTGCAAACCAAGTGAAGAGCACCACTGATGATTGTGAGAGGGCTGTCAGTTCGGACAACGCAGCGGAAATCTCTTTATGAGTGTCAATATTGACAGCACCCTTCTTTTGTGAATAGTATCAGGGTCGTTGATATTGACGCTCTTGCTTATTTTGATAACACCTTTGAAAATAATCGTAAATTGATAAATTAATTTTATAAATACAACATTTAAATAAAAGAGGCTAAAAGTCTATATACACACTGCGTGCATGATATCATCAGTGTTTTGTGTATTTCACTATGTGTTCCAAAGTTTGAATAAATAGCACATGAAATATAAAAACATGTAAAGATTTATCATAATTTTGAATCATGTGTTAAAGATTCAAAAAAAAGAAATACATAGTAAAACATAAAAAATAAACTGCACGATGGATATATTTGATGGGATAACTATTCCTGACAAGTCTTCCAGTGTCTCTCACTCCAGTCTTCTCCACATATGTAACAAAACTCAACTTTACACCTGTAAATATTTTATTCACATTACAACACTAACCAATATTTTTCTTTAAAAGAAAATGTACCAAATCAGTTTGTTTTGGTAAAATTTGGTCAAAACCTCAAGAAAATTGACCCAAAAATAAATTACTGAAATGAAGGAAACTCGCCTGCAGGTAATGTGTATACACCCCTCAGTCTTGTCGACAAACACCTTACAATTAGGACATTTCCTCCAATTGTTCTCCCTTGCCAATACCTTTAACTTGTTCTTCTCTTTTCTGCTGTGTTTGGATCTTTGAAACTCTTTGCAATCAAGCCCCTGGTGCCAAGCAACTTTGCACTTAGCACAAAACAACCTATGGCACCACGGACACTCACATTCCGTTATAACACCGCCTTCATCGTTCACCATAATCTCCGCGCAATCCCCAAACGGGCACTGGATTTTCTGTGAAGCAACAATACTCGACTCAGCAATCGCCTCCTCCCAACGACCAATCACTTCTGATCCAACTATAGACCTCAAAGATGAGGGTTCAATTATGTTCATGCAATCTTGGTCGGGGCAGGAAATGAAAATAATGTTGTCTTGAAGCTTGTATTCCACGTGTTTACTTATGCACACGAGGCAGAACGAATGGGTGCACCCCTCGACTTGAAACATGTCCCATTTTTCTTTATTTTCGACGCAAATTTCACACGAAATTTGCCTCGATGATGATGATGATGATGGAGTTGTGTCGTGACTAGTGATCAAAGAGGCTTGTAAAGCCTCTTGGAATTGAAGTTCTTCCGCATATATTTCATCTAGTGAGAAAATGTCATCAAATGTATCTAATAGATATGATATGATCCCCATTGTAACTTATCAAGTTGCAAGAAATAATATATGCTTCTGATGTGATCGATAAAGTAGGAAGGAGTACATAATATAGATCCATTGTATTAATTTATTTGATTTTCATAAAATTAAAAAGAATGACTTTGTTACATAGGATAATTTCAAAGTAAACGCAAACGCGGCAGGTAATGTGCCTAGCTACTTCATTAAAGTTTCTTTTAAAATTCACTATTGGAACTAAAAGAAAAAGAAAAAAGTAAGCCTTATATAAGTGTATATTTTAAACAATATCAGCCCATTTTACTTAAGTAGCTATAATTGTTTATACTGAACAATTATAGCAGTTCAGTAAAAACTACTATAATTGTTCAGTAAAATTATATTTGAATCAAATAGTGCACGTGATGCACACAAATATTTTGTCATAAATTAATGATGAATATAACAAAGTGAAATGAGATTGAAATACAGCTTAAATTTCATTGTTTTCAAAGAAAGAAGAAAATTTCTTTTGGACATCTTTAGCTACAACTTAATACAGATTTGCTCCTCAAGAAAGAGTAAATCTCTTGTGCACCAGTTACACCGTGTAATTCAAATGTATTTTTAAACAGTTACACTATTTATTGCTGAAAAGTTACACAAATTATTACTGAAAAGTTACACTATTAAAGACACACTTTTCAGTAATAATATGTGTTACTTTTCATTAGTATTTTATGTAACTTTTTAAAAATGAACTTGAGTTGCACGGTGCAATTAGTGTATACAAGACTAAGCCCTCAAGAAATGTTTGTGGATCGTAATTCGTAAGAGTGTATGCGTATTTTTTAAAGATGCAACATATAAAAATAATAAAAAATATTAAATTGTTAAAAGAAAAGAAGATACCAAAACTTAAAATTTTGGTATGTTAATTTTTTTAAAACTTGTGACATATACATCTCTTGTTTCAATGGCTTTCTGAACAAGTATCCTCATCCAAATGTAACTTAATTTATTTCACACGCAAAAAGAAGAAAAAGTTTTGAAAAGGGAGAGAAATTTCCCAGGTCGTTCACAATTTTAATAAACAATATTGCTGCTAATACGATGCCTAAAATTACTTGTTAGATCAAATTACGTTAAAATTTCGAATGACTTTCTCACCACATATGTGGCCTTATATAGTGATGGATCAATAAACTATAAAATTGGGCCCAGGATATGTGCATCAATTTTGTTTGTATTACACACACTTTTTAAACTTATTAAGTTCAAATATATACAAAATATCACTGTCACTTTTCTTATTAAAATGGGTACACCCACCTATAATTTGAAAAAAAAAAAAGAGAGAGAGATCTATAAAATACCAAGAAAAAATAATAAACAAATATAAAAGCAAAAAATCGAACAGGTCTTAACAAATAATTAAATTTGTTAAAAATGAATTCTACAATTTTTTGAAATATCATTGAAAAAAATATTTTGTTCGATTATGTTTTTAGAAAAAATATAATATTTAAAAAAAGAAAAAGAACACATAAGCCAAAATGAATTCAATTAATTTTTAGTAAATACTTTTGAAAATAGACAAAAAAATTCGATTACTTTTTTCATAAATAGTATATTTACTTAAAAATCAATTCCCAAAATTTGAAGGGATTGAGAAAAAAAAACTCTTCTTTTGGATCCACTGGGAAGAAAGCTATTGATAGCAGTGCGCCAATAAATTGTTCCTTTTAATTAGTATTTCTTATATTATACTCCCTCCGTCCACAAAAATTGAACTATCCTGGTAATTCAGGTTATTAAGAAGAGTTGATTTTGATGGGTAAAAATGAGTGCATTAGTATAAAAAAATATTTAATTATTTAAAAAATATTTAATGTGATGTGTAAAAATAAATATATGTATATAAAAAATAAAAATAATGATTGTATGTTTTCCAATTTAGGTAAGTAAACCATTTATTGTAGACGATCGTTTAAGGCAACATGAACCATTTATCGTGGACGGAGGGAGTAATATTAATCTTTTAATTAGCAATCACCATATTTAATCTTTAATTATGTTTCCTTTTAGTTCCAAGATATGACCTTTGCACATTATATATTCACTTTTGTAAAAGAGATTAGACACTCAGCAGCCTTTGGCTTGCGGCAGAATACATTCTGTGAGCTCATCTTTGAGGATTTATGGTATAATTGTTTTCACACTCTATCAGAAGCATATAACATATTATGCCAAGCTCAATCTAAAGACTACTCGCTGCTAAATTAAATCAAAACCTTGTGTCCCAAGGACAGATTTCCAACAATCATTTAGAAACCCAATCTTCAAGTGGATCTAACATCATCAGTAAAAGGAAAGCAGTTTAACATCCATTGATACGTACGTCTTCCATTCTGTTTGTTTAACTCGTTGCCTCAATCTTTCCAGCCGCATCAGCTGCTGCAGATGCTGCTTCTCCCAAACCTCTCTTCTCCAACTCTTGAAGGAAACCCTCAGTATCTGCAGCACTAATTTTGTAAGGGCTGTGATCTGAGCTAGGAAAAGAACCATCGCTCACTTCTTCCCGATATTCCACAAGAGCTTTGTTGATGACATCCCCCACATTAGCGTAATGTTTGCAGAACTTTGGAGTGACCTGTGAAGGAGAAGCTGATTTTGACTTAGCACAAAGAAACCAACTTATGAGAATAATGGGGGTGGTAGTGGTACATCAATGAATAGGGGCATTAACCTTGGCATGGTGTGGGTGCTGTAGCATTCCAAGCAGATCATGGTACACTAAAACCTGCAATGAGGGTATTCCCGTTAGAAACGGCCATTAATGATATCATCAGAGTTCATTTTGTGTAAACATAGGTTATTTATTATAGCTTATGCATTTCAATCACCAATTCATCATACAAATAGCCATTTTGCGCCTCCAAAAAGACCAAGGGGATGCTTGGTTCAAAATTCTTCAACAAATGATAATGAAAATGAATATAGTGTAATTGATGTGGTTAATGTTAATAAAGGATGACCAGTTTACAAACATCATATTTTCTTCAAAGTAATGAGACTCAAAAATTAATCATTACCTATTTAGATTAACTACACCTTTTTTATAATCATTTTGAAAAATGGGACTCGTTCATGCTAGTCAAACACTGACATCCAGACACAGATAGCCTAAGTCAATCATCGATGAAGGTTCACAGCACCACATTTGCTACGAATGCAAGTAAAATTCGTAAAAGAATCTAGATTAAATTGTAGAATATCAAATGGTAAGAATGCAAGAAGCTTTTACTTACTTGACCACTACAAAAAGGTCCTGCCCCGATACCAATGGTGGGGATCTTGAGAGCCGATGTTGCTGCTGCAGCCACAGGCGCAGGAACACATTCTAAGACAACTGAAAAACACCCTGCCTCTTGCAAATCCATGGAAGTCTCCACAACCTGAAGTAGTAAACGATCTCTATGGAATCAATTTAAACACTAAGCACTGGCCTTTGATAAATCATTGGAAACATGAGTACCTTGACTGCACTATCAACATTTCTGCCTTGGGGTCTAAACCCTCCAAGAACACTAATGGCCTGCGGGGTGAGCCCCACGTGCCCCATCACAGCAATACCAGCTTCAACAATAGCTTTGGCTGCTGTAATTCTTGAAGGCGCCCCGCCTTCTAATTTGATTGCATCCATTCCTCCTTCCTTCAATATCTTTACAGCCGAATCAACTGCCTGCTCATAATCAAATCTGCTAATCAGTTGCAAAACAATAAATCCAGTAGAATATCATATTCAATGAAGTTAAGTGTTTAAATTCACAATCAGTTCACTCAAAATTTCAAAATTTTCACCACTTTGATTACTTCTAAGTTCTAACATGCTAATAATAAATCACATTACTAATGTTCAAAATACAAAGACAATCAAATCTTGTTGCAATTATCATGCCATCTCATGAGACAACACTATAGCATAAACTGACATAACTTCTCTGAGCTAGCCTGGGATCAGATCAGATTGTCAATATTAAAGTACTTGTAATATAAACATCATCAAAGTCAACTGCCACTTAAAGAAAAGGATAATAGTGTTCTTTCATATTTGATATCGATTATCTCCGTACCAATTTCTTCATTTACAACAGTAGATACAAACAAGAATAGATTACTTAATTCATTTTAAAAATACTTAACTTGATGAGTGCTGGATTCGTAGCTGCCAAAGGGTAAGTCCCCAATAAGTAAGGGGCGCTTGGCGCCACGGGCCACCATGCGGCAATGAACGAGCATCTCATCTAAGGTGATGGGCAAAGTGGTGTCGTGGCCGTGAACAACCATGGAAGCAGAGTCACCCACCAAGCAAATGTCAATCCCGGCCATGTCCAGGTGCACCGCCGACGGATAATCATAGGCCGTCACCATAGTTATGCGCTCGCCCTTCTTGTACTTCTGTCGGAGGTTAGTGAGGGTGATTCTTTGGTTAGGGTTCTGGGGCTTTGGGCCGCCATAGACGGTGTTTTCCGGGACATTGCTCATACACCGTATAAGGGACGCCGTAGAATTGAGGTGTTTTTTGATGGGTGATGTGCCGAGGGTTTTGCAAAGTGAAACGAATATTGGCATTTGAGGCTGTGGATTGGGGCAGCACCCCTGAGAAATAGAATTTATATGTCAGTCGCGGTGAAAGCAAACGACTTTCAATTTTGGCTAACAGATGGATGGATGGTTGGATCATGTAACGTTCCCAGTGAATCATTATTATTCTGAACTTTTTTAATTGAATCATTATTGAACGCCACGTTCTGCAATTTCTTCTTAAATAGAAGGTGAAATAAGAAATGAAAAGTGCAATTCTGAAACGAAGAATACGGCAATGAACTAATGAATTAACAAGCGAGCCCAATTAACCGATTGTATATAAAAAAACTCTTCTGATTCTATTCAGAATATGCAGTCACGACTCACGATGCGTCTTACAAAATTTAAACAGAACAGATTCTTGTTAAAAGTATCATGATGGTTCCAAACAAGCAAGGAACTTGTGAAAACAAAAAAGGGCATTAGTAATTCATCCATCTGAAGGTATAACATGCGATACACATAATATGTTTTTGAGCAAGGAAATAAGAGAGAAGTGCCAAAAATCTAACATGCTCTATTAAATCAACATAAATGACATGATGCCAACAGTTATGTCTCTACCTTGTCCATTTCCCTTAACAATATATGGATATAGTATATCAAATAATCATACATCAGACACTTTTCGACCTAGTGAAGGCCTATGTTGCTCGGAGTCACCTAAAATGAGAAAGTGCCCACATAATTATTAATACATATAACCTAGGAGAAACACACAAATTCAGATAAACCATCATATCAATAACAACATAATAAAGATACCTCCCAACAGCTCCATTTCCACAAATACGACCAAACCACAAGAGAAACAACATATGATAACTTGACCAAAAAAGAACAAATAAATTGCACCCACGTGAAATTAGAAAAACAGAGGGACTCACGAATGACGGCAGGATTGGGGAGCTGGAGAAATGCTTTACAGAATCCCTACTTTAACGAGGAATTAATGTGTGTGCAGACAAAACCCTAATTCCATCACAACAAAAAAGAGTATAAAAACACAAAGCACAGACAATCGGAGGATAGGGCACACTAATCGAAACAGGGGAGATGGAAGCATGAACGAAAAGATTTGGTAAAGGCCGGTTATAGTCCCTGGATAGTACATGACATCGCACCCATTTTTTATTTATTTAAATAGAATATTTAAAGTGCCATTTTTTATTAGATTATTAAATTTATTTAGTTGAGTCTTCTAAAATAATATTACAAACCATTAAATTCAAATCAATTGTGCTTTCTTTTTAAAAAGGAATAATTATTCATTCTTAATTTATTTTTACTTGATTAATATTGTAAAGATTAGGCATAAAAGAAGAATATGCATGTATAAATTATAGTATTTCTTTTTTATATGATTAGCTCAGAGTATATGATTTTCAGAATAATAGTTGTTTTGTTATGAATATTGTGTAAATTATTTTGCTCATTTTTTAATTGTTTTTATATTTTGTAAAGTCATAATTTTGAAAATATGAAATTATCTACGATTTAAAAAAGAAAATATTTTGAAAATTGATTTTCGTATTTTTTTTTAAAATAGTATCCAATTTTATTTTCTACAATGATGGATGGAGCATGACATGTGTTTTCCAACACTTACTTCTCAAGTATAAGAAGTTCGTGTAGCAATAGTAAGTGCCCGGTTAAAATATCAATCCACGGGATTAGTGGCTAGTGAAGCCCTAGAACTATGTGTCGGCACTTGATTGTAGTGTTAACGATCTTGTTCCCCAATTAAACTAAATGCTAAAATTAAAATAGCCACAATTAACTAGAACAAACAAATTCACGAAACAAGACACTAAAATAGAAAACAAGTAGACAAATCAACAAGACAACAAATACGAGGAAAGTGCGTTCGGGTGTTCTTCATTACGGGGTAATCAATTAATGGTTAGACAAGTTCATTTATCCCTTTTGTCGGTCAAAGATAGGAGCAATCACGATTAATACACATTAAACCGTACTGGATAAGCCTAGGAATAACGCGTCAATTAAGTATGTAGATTGTTATAGGAATAGTTCACCCTTTCCCACCTGAGTAATCACACGAGCCTAAGAAAATCCTAGCGTGCTTTTCCACTCGTATACTAAGGTGCCCCACCTTTTGTCCCCTCACTAATTACCTAAATGTTAATTCAAGCAATTAATGTATATTAATGAATTTTCTAATGTAATTACCCAACTCTCGTTGCGATAACACAATATACACTCAATCACCTAATCAAACTCACACCCATACGAAATAAAATATTTATCCAACTCTCGTTGCAACAAACAATCAACTCATATGAATTAAAAGAGCAAAATCATGCAATTGATCTAACAATCCTCATTAATATAATCATCTAACCTTCAATTAGGATAAAATCACAAAATCATCCTATTAATCAATCACCCACATAATTCCAAACACCCAAACACCAAATATTTAGCTAATCATGATCATATCAAAGAAACCCATAACAAAAGAAAAAATAACAATTCATAAACAATAAAAATTAAACCAACAAAATTAAATATAAAGGATGGATATCACCTAAAAGTGTTGAACACAACTTGAATCTTCAATAATTCTTGAATTCAAACAAAATTTACCTAAGAAAGCATTAAACCCTAGCTACTATGTGTTTGAATGTGTGTGAGGATGAGAGGAATAAAATTTCTAAGAGCTGCTGCCCCATTCCCTACATGCGTGAGTCTTCCCCTTTTATACTATCTTGTTGCCTTCTAATCTTAATCATAATCAGAATACGTGGCCTTCTTTTCAATGTCTTATGGGCTTTTTAGTTGATAAGAATTGGCCCAATAAGAAAAACTTCAAAGCCCAAAATAATTTCTGAAATTTCAAAAGCACGGTTTATGTAGAAGGTTGGCAATGGCAGTGCGGATTATCGCAAATCGTGCGAATTACTTCGACATGCCCAGCATTGTTTCTTCACAAGTTCGGCACTGGCAGTGCGAATTATCGCAAATCGTGCGAATTACTTCGACATGCCCAGCACTATTTCTTCACAAGTTCGGCACTGGCAGTGCGAAGTTAAGCACTGGATGATCAAAAAAACTAAAATCGTTTTACCTTTTTTTCAGCAACTTTTCAAGTGCGATTCTTTCCTTTTCTCAAACAGCTCTGTTTCCGGCGAGCATTCAATTTCCGGTGGCTTGGCTTCTTTCACGCAGCTGGGTTTGCTTCGACTTTCAGAGGTGGATGGGCTGCTGAAAACAGGGGAGTGGAAGGCTTTCTTCTCCGACGAACAGAGGTGGATGGGCTGCTTTTTCCGGCGTGAATTGGGTTGTGCAGTGATCATTTCCGGCAACAAATTGAGCATCAGAAATGTTTTCCCTCTCTCTATCTTCCATTTCAGGCGTGGGTTGGTGTCGAACGGCGGACGGCGAGATTGCAGAACAGGGGCTGCTTCCATGGTTTTGAGATTGAAAGAAATGATGTTGGTGGTTGAAGCTTTCTCTCTCCTCCTTGATATCTGAAGTTGGAAAAAGAAAAGTTAAAGAATATATGGACACACAACCACGTCTTACTCTTCCTTCATTCCAAGGTCAAAAGTCTTGACTTAGTCAATTTTCATTTCACATATCCCACTACCAGTATTAAACTTCTCCTTAAATTAGAATAACAAATGGCCTTTTCAATTAATCCACTTACTGGGCCGTGAGTTTTGATTAAAATTGGCCCAAAGTAATTAGTTGCAATCTCACTCCTTTAATTCAATTTGCAAAATTTATAAAAGAGGTATTTTTGCTCGATAAAATACAATTTTCTATAAAATAAATAGAAAACACTCCTCTCAACAATTAGACACAAATAATAAAATTAATGTGAATAAATGCAAGAAATCGAATAAAATTAGGCACTTAAAGCACACAAATTTCAAGCAAAAATCACACTAATCAGAGCACTATAGCCATTTCGTGTAAAATGAAATATAATATAAACAGGACAAAAATTTGTATCGTGTTCATCAATTATTACTGTCATATGTATACACTATCATTATTATGTATATTTACTATCAGGGTTATGCATATACATTATCACTGCATTAAGAATATTTTTTTAATAGTGATTACACATAATAGTTCACAATAAATCTACTAAAAACAGTGCATATTTAGAAATTAAATTAAATGAGATATTCTAATCAGTGGGTTGTACTTGTACTGCCCATAAAATAGAGTCTAGGGCTCATTTGGTTTGTAAGATAAAAATATCTATCCGCCAAAAACATGCACGGATAGATATTTTATCTTACGAACCAAATGAGCCCTAAATAACCTGGGCTTTGGGTAAAATGCAACAATGACCTCCCCCAATCTCTATTTTTATAGCAATTCACTTTATTGGACCCTTATTTCCCATGGCCCGTTACACAGTTTCACAGGCTTTTCACCCACAATATCATCAAAACGGTGCCTCTGCTCTAATTTGTGATTTCTTTCTTTTGCCTCAAATCCTTCCAAATCGAAACCAAATCAAATGGTAATCAAAAGCCTATCAAAATCGTTCTACATACTAGTACCTGTTCTTATTCGAACAAAACCCGAAACAAAATTCTCCATTGAATCAAATCCCACTGGCATATTCATGATCGTAGTATTTTTTTTTACAAAACAAAAACCAAACCTGTTCTTCGCTTTACCAATACCCAAAATAAAAAAATAAAAAATTATTTCGAAACCCAGTGCTTTTTCTGTTCTTCGTTTTAATAGCCCAAAACTTACCCGACGACAACGGCGGATAGGCGACGGCACCTGCGCGACGCGCGCCGCCAATGGCGAACCAACGACGGCGACGATGAACAGCTGCGCGAAACGATCTCCGAATATTTCTGCGAATTTTCTGCGAAAAATCCCCGATTTTTTTGGGCGTAAAACTGAAACCTTGACTTAGATCTCTTGACCAACTCTTGAGATTTACCCTTTTGGTTTTTATTCCAAATGGGCCTTTTATAATTTTGGGCCCTTTTAATTTTTATTGACATGTTTTTTTTATTTTTTTATTAATAAAGTCTGTCTCGGTTGTAAATAATCAAAGACAAATAAAAAAATTATGATATTCGATTCGATATTTATTATATATAATATTATATTATTTGTATATATATAAATAATATCTTAAAATATTAAATAATATAGAAATTAATTCATAACATATTAATTTTGAGGTCCACAAAATATTAAAACATATGGCCCAAGTTACAAAAAATTAATTTAATTTAATGGCCTTATGGCCCAAAAGGTTAGTACGGTAAAAAAGAAAGGAAGAAGACCTAGCAGTAGGGATGCAAATGAGTCAAACCGTTCACAAACTATTCGAGTCTCGACTCGAAAAATATTCGTTTGAGTTTGTTAAATTTCACGAGCCGAGCTCGAGCTCGAATTCGAGCTCGATTATTTTATCGAGCTGAGCTCGAGCTTTATGGTATTCGGCTCGAAAGCTCGCGAATAGGCTCAAACTTTGCAAACGAGCTTTTTTTCGAGCAGAGCCCGAACTATGCAAACGAACTTTTTTCGAGTTGAGCTCGAACTATGTAAACGAGCTTTTTTCAAGCCAAGCTCAAACTATGAAAACGAGTTTTTTTTCGAACCGATCTCGAACTATGCAAACAAACTTTTTTTCGAACCGAGCTCAAACTAAGCAAACGAGCTTTTTTCGAGCCGAGCTCGAGCTAACTCATTTATTTAGTTAACGAATATTTCACGAGCCGAGCTCGAGCTATTTGCGAGCTTAAAATTTTATACACGAGCCGAGCTCGAGCTCAATTATTAGAGTTCGAATCGAGCTCGAGCCGAGCTCGAGCTTGATAGTATTCGGCTCGGCTCGGGTCGTTTACATCCCTACCTAGCAGATTCGCTCACACTCACATAACTCGCCTCTCCACTCTCTCCCCCAGCCTCTTTTAACTCTCAAATTAGGACACTCTTTATCCATTTCCGCCGCGCCGCCTTTATTTTTAATCAAGCCACCACATACCATCGGTGTAAATTTTTCAGATTTGTCCGAATTTTTTTAATCAAGCCACCACCGCCATGCCACCTTCATTTTTAATCAAGCCACCACGCTCCTCGAATTCAGTGGCGGAGGTTGTCGAGTTGATTTGTTTGTGATTATGTTGATTTTGGTGTTTTTTTTTTTTTTTTATTTTGTTCATTAATAATTATTGATTTTGTTAGTTGATTATTGTGGTTATTTTGGTATTCCTTTTTTTTATTATTATTTGAATATGCATCACATTTATTAATTTTTTCTCCGATTTGAAGATGCATCTCATTGATAAGTTCAACACAATAAAAATTCAAATTGAATAATTTAGAATTACAATATACAATTTCGAATCGAATAGTTTAGAATCGGAGCGAATAATTACCAAACGAATCGAATAATATTGTATAAAATATATTTTTTTAAAATCGAACCAAATACTCGAATAGTTCAACACAATAAAAAATCAAATTGAATAGTTTAGAATTACAATATACAATTTCGAATCGATTAGTTTCGGATCGGAGCGAATAATTACAAAACGAATCGAATAGCTTCAAATCGAATCGAATAATATTGTATAAAAATATTTTTAAAAAATAGAATCGAATACTTGAATAGTTTCAAATAATTCGAATAGCAATTTCAAATCGAATACGAATCTCATATATTATTCGAAAAAATTTCGAATACGAATACGAATATTCGAATAATTTCACGAATCGAATACAACAATATTCGATTCGATTACAACCCTATCTGTCTCTAATGAATTAATAAATTTTGGACCTGAAGTCTATTAATAAATGTTATGCGTTGGTTTGTAATTAAATAAAGAACTTTGTTTTGCATTTTTTTGTCTGAAGCCCATTAACAAACTAATGTGATCCTTCCTCAACCCAATATGATTGGCTAAACCTTTGTTTTCAAGATTTTAAATCTGTCACGGAATACAATTATGCCCTACATCGCATTGTATCTCAGTTAAAACTATGTCAACACACAATCACTGAAAATGAGTTACTTCTAAAAACTTTATCCACCTTTCACACAAATAACCTTGTATTCCAGCAGCAGTACAGGACCAAAGATTATACCTCCCACTCTGAGCTGATATCTGCACTCTTAGTTGCAGAAAAACAAAATCAACTGCTTATGAAAAATCATAACACAAACACCGGTTGGCTCACAAGCAGTGCTAGAAGCACATGCTACTACTCAGAAAAGTTTTAGAGGGAGTAGATATTGAGGGAAATTTGATGCAAATATGGACCGTGGATCGACTCGAGGTCGAGGCCGTAGTAGGGGACGAGGCTGAAGTCGGAGTGGTGGTCAACAAAATGCAAAAGATGTTCAAACTCAAGGACATGGAAAAGATGTATCTCAAGATCAAAATCCTACACCACAATCGAGCTCTCGTTTTCAGAATAAACAAGTTTGTTACAAGTGTGGATACTGGTCTCGCATGTGTCGTACTCCAAAATATCTGGTAGAGGCTTATCAGCGGATGTTAAGAGACATGAAGGGGAATGCTCCTCAAGGTGAATCACATCATACCAACCTGCCTGAAGCAGATTTTGACAAAGACAATGATGACCTTTTGGTTGATGATATGATCGTTCAAGACTTTAGAGACAATAAGTGATTGACACATTCATGCTGATTATTTGTTTTTTATGTTAGACTTTATTTGTCATTATCCTGCACTATTCTTGTCTAGCATGTTTTGACTGGCTTTCCTTTAATATGTTTTATGGTACTATTTGACTTTATGAATTGCTTATTTATGCTTTATTTTTTCAGCCAACCTCAATTACCGATCACCATTTTCTACAAATTTATACGTATTAGTTATCGTATAACCTAAGTGATCCCTTGTGTGACTGATTAATCAGTGTCTGTATTTTTTGCTCTCCTTAGTATTCCTCGTATCTGTGCGTGTCAGTGTGTTTATAGAGATGAATAATTTTTTGTGTTTAGTAGATAATGCTACCACACAAACTATCCTGAAAGATATAATTTTTTTTCAAAGTTTAGTTAAAAAGAAAGGAAGTGTCACAATAATTGATTACGACAATATCTTTATAATAGGCTCTGGAAGAGTTTCGATAATCCTTCCAATGAGTACAAAATTAATAATTGAAAATGCTTTATTTTTTCCTTAATCAAATTGTGCCCTTCTCAGTTTTAAAGATATTAGAGCCAACAGCTATCACATTGCAACTGATACTGAGAACAATAGTGAATATCTTTTGATGACTCACTATCTACATTGTCGAAAAGCTTCCTTATTTTTCGTCTGGATTGTATACACATACATCAGACCTCTAATCTCCATACAACACTTAACTTAAAATTTCATGATTCAAATTCTTTTAAATTATGGCATGAGCGCTTAGGACATCCAAGACAAAATATGATGCGTCAGATTTTATGTAATTCAATTGGCCATAATATAACAAATAACAGAATCCATTCTGTTAACAAATACATATGTGATGCATGCACATGGGTAACCTCATAATACTTTTGCACAATTAATTGCAAAATTATTTGAGCTTTTGTCTCAATTTTTCAAATTGTCAATTCAATTCCTTTGAATAGATAATGCCAGTGGAGTGACATTAAAGGCATTTACTTTTTATTATATGACAGTGGAAAATCAAAGTAAAACATTAAGTCTACACTCAGAATGGTCTAGCTGAATCACTAGTATGATGCATCAAATTAAATTGCTAGACATTTTATTTGTAAAAAATTCCAACTCAGCTGCTACATGTTGGGGCATGAAATTTTACATGTAGCTATTCTAACTTAAATCCGACTTACTGCCTATCATCACTACTCTCTATTTGACACTAGTGCGTCGAAAATAATAATCATTTCTCATCTACAAATTTTTTATTGTGCAGTATATATTTTTATATCATCTCTAACGCGTACCTCGATGGGCCCACAAAGGAATCTACGTATACATATTGTTTTTTTATCTCCATCAATTGTGGAATACCTAGAACCTTTGATAGGGGATCATTTTATGGCCCGGTTCACTGATTGCACATTTGATGAAGATCATTTTCTCGGCATTAGGGGGAGATTAGGAATCAAAATTAAATGAATGCCGAGAAACTTTTCTAAAAGAAAACGATCTTCAAATATTTCGATTCAAGCACTAGTCTAATTGAATTGGAAGTTCAAAGAAAAATAAACTTGCAATAATTAGCAAGCAATATGCCAAATGTATTATCAAATGCATCACTGATCATAAAGAAATAGTTGAGGTTTCAATGAAATAAAATAATATTGATGCCCATGTACACTGGAAGCATAATGGACCTCCTTATACAAAAATATAAATCATTGGTAAATTAAATATAATAAAATATTCAGTCACTCTTGAAATCTCCTGAAGAGATTTGTCCTGAAGACAGAAATTATAGTAAAAAGCACGTACACATAGCAATTAAAATACTAGAATTGCAGAACACCCAGATCAATATATATTATGGGAAATGATGAGGATTTGGTTTATATGAATCTTAAAAAAATAAATTTAGGAGATAAATATATCACTGTTGTCGACAACTTATTCGTACCCACAGTTGCTCTTTCTAAATATGGATCCAGTATCTAAATTGTGTGCTCGAAGCACTTTGATTAGATACAATAGGAAGAAGCATGTGTGGTAGAGCTAGACTCGCTAAACAAAGAAAAATATTTTGTTCTATCGTACGTCCCCCTGAATATTTTATCCTTGAAGGATATAAATGAGTATTTGTACAAAAAAAAAAATGAAAAGTAGAGAGATACAAAGCGAGTTTAATTTGTGTATCATCTCAGTATATGTTGATGATCTGAATATAATAAGAACAAGGAAAGAGATTGAAGAATTTAGTTTAGTTTTAAAGGTTGAATTCAAATTAAAATCTTGGATTAAACTAAATTTTGTCTCGACCTACAGATCGAGCATCTCCCTGAAGGAATTCTTGCACACCAGTCAACCTACTTGAAAAAATTGTTAGATAGATTCTATATGGACAAATCCCTTCCACTTAGTACACCAATAGTTTTTGCTCCATTGAAGTGGAAAAGAACTTATTTAGACCTAGAGAAGATACAAAGAAAATATTAGGACCAGAAGTTCCTTGTTTTAGCGCGATTGTCACATTACTTTATCTTGCAAACTGCACTAGACCGGATGTCGCTTTTGCAGTAAATTTACTTGCAAGATTCAGTGTCTTTCCTACAAGGAGACATTGGAATGATGTTAGAACTTATAAGTTGTTAAACAACTTATGAGCTCAGTCAAACACTCCTATGTCTCATGTGCATAGTATGCACTTAGGCTTTGAAAAATATTAACTCAATTAATAATCATTAATACCTAAAGAAATAATCAATAATACCTTAAGAGTTAGATCAATAATACTCCAAGAAGTAATCACTAATACCCAAATTGCAATTAAACATATAATTCGACATGTAATATATATTTTGGAAAAATCAAAATTAAGCTTAAACATTCAAGTACATGTCATACACATGGTGCCTACTAAAATTTGTGCAAATTCATTAATACTGAGAAAAATGAAATAGAATTGTGATCAGCTTGGGAGGATATTGATAGGACTGCATCAATTAAGGGTCACTGACAACCACCATGAATAGAACTCCAACGTTCTCCACATGCATAGCAGAACTGAAATTGGCACCTATATCGCAAAAAAATTAATGAATAATTTATTTACTTCATCCACTTGAGCATAATGACGAAGAAAATAATAATTGATTTAATTAGATGTGCCTAAAATGCACACATGTTTAACTTCATGTGGAAAAGAAGCAATGCTGATTGCTGATGAAAAAGCTAAGTAGCAAGTTTAAATAATTTTCATCATATAAACTACTTTTGTGATATAATGTTTATATTTATATTTTTTTTTACCTTATTAAAAAGTGGTTCATGATATCAACTATATACATTATATTTTTGTTATTTTCAAAGTGGCATCTAATTAAAAAGGAAGAGTATATATCTTGTTCCACATGTAAATTTATTCATCAGTAAAATATATAATAGGTGCACAAAAATTGATCCCGACCCTATTCAACAAATAATATTAATTAATGGTGTATGATGAAACAGAACCCTAATTTTAAGTGAAACATGTCAACTATATATTGCAACCAACAACTTGATCACAAAGTAAGTTTAATTTTATTATTCTTCACTTGAAAATTATTAGATGGTATAATGAAATGTTGTATTAACTTTAACTAGAACATATCAACTAATATAACTAAACAAAATTAGTTTATATAAGCAAATCACAAAATATAGATTTTGTTATCTTCTTCACTTCAACAATATAAGTTGTCAATAATAAAAGGCAACACTAACGTTAACTAAATGTATTAGCTAATGTAACCAAATTGTATAATCACAACTTAGGTTATTTAATTTTATTTTTCGCTAACATTATTAGAAGTGTATAACTTGATATTAAATTTTACTGAAACTGTAGCTAATATAACCAAATAATATTGGGATTATAGTTTTTGTAGTCTTACAACTTGTCAAAATTTTGAATTTGGTCCACATGGATTGCACATTTTGATTTTGGTCTTGTAAGTTTAAGAAAATTTGATTTTGACCCTTTTACAAACTTACAGGATCAAAATTAAATTAAAGTTACAGGACTTATAAATATTAATCTCATACAAATTTTGGTCCTGTAAATTTGTAAAAGAACTAAAATTAAAATATTTTTAAAGTTCCAGGACCAATATAAAAATGGTATTCCATGTGGACCAAATTTAAAATGAAGACAAAATATTATCTAATTCCAGTGTACACGAGACTCGCTCAAACTAATATTCAAGCTAATTAGGTCAACTTCTATCGATCCTCTTATATTCAGCTGCATATTTTCACCTGAGAATAATTATTAAAAAAAAATTAACTTAAGAAATTGGCAAAATGATCGATGACTTTTAACAGTTGCGAATTGCGGCTAAGTTAATCCAAATTGGCCAATTGACCTGATTTGTGCTGAAATTCGGGTCAATTAGCCCAAACTAGCCAAAATTTGGACCCATTAATTGAGATTGATTTCACCTAAACGTGCAATTTTTAAAAGTTATTATCATTAAATTGCTAGTATCAAAAGTTATAGTCCTCCTATTGCCAGCCTGAACAGATCGATACAGTTCTCATTCCTAAAGAAATTTATTCCCATTTCATCTTGTACTCTATCTATCACAAGCTCTCCTATGAATTTTGTTCATTACATGAAAATTTATACCATTACATTCATTCAGTGATACTATTACACTTATAAATTAATATCACAATATAAAATACTATATGCAAATTAGTTTATTATAAGAGCAATAATATCATATGAGATGTTTGGTTGAAAATTCTTCAAAAAGAATGAAAAAGAAAATACCTATATATAGAAAAATTATGTCAGTTAATGAGAATAAAAAGGACCAATGATACTATTTCTTCTTCTAAATAAGTAATCAGTACTCATTTTGATTAACCACTCCGCGTCCTACTATTTTTTCTCTTCAATCATTCAACCTTGTTTTGTGTCATTCTTTGCAAAATTAGAATGTAATCACTACCATGAAGATAACATCATGTTGTTCAGTATACATGGGCATAGATAGAAAAGACATTCTTTATTTATAGCGCCACCTAAATGAATGCAATGCTATTAATTTTATATTATGAATAAATTTCACACAAGAGATAGTTTGTTTGTATCTTATTACACTCCTCGATCAAAGTCTCCAAGGTCCACTATTACTATCCCTTGCACATTTGACATTTCAGTATATATATATATATATATATGTCACACATATCAATTAATTGAACTGATCCCTATATAAATATTCCAATATTGTATATATATTAATCAAACAATTAAAAGAAATTAAGAAAGAAAGAAATTAAAGAGATCTGACCTGCAAGTCATATGCAAACAGCCGTCCATTTTCTCGACATAGAACTTGCAATTAGGGCATCTCTGCCACTTGTTCACCTTAGCAAGATCAACAAACACCAAATCCTCCTCCCTCTCAGCATCGCCGCCGCCACTCGCCCTGATCAGAACCTCTTCCCAGGTGCGGCGGACATCCGCCGGCACGATCTCCGCGCAGGTGGCGATGTCAAGAACAGTGGTGCAATCGAGGCAAGGGCAAGTGATGAGAGTCCTTCGCTTTTCGAGCTGTACCCTCACGTGCTTGGAGATGCAGTCTTTGCAGCAGGCATGGTTGCACTGATCCTCAAATGGGAACATCTCAGCCTTGCCCTTTATCTCAGCGCATATTTCACACATAATAATAATAATTAATTCTTTCTTCGGAGCGGCGAACGATGAGACCATGGCCTCTTGAAGCTGCAATTCTAGGGCAAAGTTTTCGTCGTCTGTGGTAATTAGGGTTTGATCATTCAGGAGTAGCATGGAGATGAAGAGGTCATCATCGTAACGAATATCCATTGATGGATCTGGAAACCCCAAAGGGTGGTTAAGATTTTTCTCCACTAAATATTATTCATTTAATTTAATTTAATTGGTGCATGGTTGGTTTAATGATCGATGCTTAGTGGATGATGAATTGATGGTATCTTGACCGGGTCTACAGTCTAATACACAAATATTCCTGATTTCTCTCTAATATTGTTACCAAAGTTAATTCATTTATAATTAGAGAATATTAATTTTTTTTAAAAGTTATTTTTGTAAATTAATTAATTTTGGACTAGTCCTTACAAAAGTACTGTTGTAAATAAAATTTAGGCCTAATTGCAAAAAAAATCATCACCTTTTTGCAATTTAATCTAAATTTTTAACTTTTGACAAAATAAATCACCACTTTTTATTTTTTTTGCAATTTAAACTTCTTGCCTTTTGCACGAAAGATGATGTAGACAAATGAATTCACAGTCATCATCCAAATAAGCATCCACATCATTAAATATATAAAAATATAAATTAAGTTATTAATATTATAATATAACAATAAAAAATACATATAATTTTTTTTAAAAAAATTAGTCATATTTTTTAAAGTTTAAAATTATTTCTAAAATAAATTAAAATTAGAAAATAATAAATTAAAAGTTATACTAATGTTTAAAAATTCACAAATATTTTTTTATATTTAAATAAATAAGTAGATTATATATATATTAACAATATAAAAATAAAAGTATTTTTTTAAATAATAAATGAAAATTTAAAAAATTTAAAATAAAATATTCAAAGTACAATAAAATATTTAAATTTATCTACAATAACTCTAAATATAAAAGTTATATACATTTTAGAAACAATGTACACATATATAATCTTAAACTTTTTAATATATTTTAAATTATACACACTTCTTCGTCGAATAATTTTTGCACTTTTTCAAAAAAATTCCAAGAAATTTAAAAAAGTTTGAAATTTATCCCTAAATATTCTTCACATTTTTTTTAAAAAATTTCTCCTCACAAATTAAAAAAAGTGTGAGCATGCAATATTTCGAGACGGAGAAAATAATAGTTATGTAATTTTGAATCATGAGCTTTGTAAGAGATTTTACAATTTTAAGAAATATATATAATTTATGTATTTTTAAAAATATAAGAATAATGTATATGAATATATATTTATATAAATTTAAAATTGATTTAAATAAATTATTAATTTTTTTTAGTATAGGTTAATATATTTTTATTTTTTTTAGAGAGAATATGTATAATTTTGAATTTATTTTCATATTTTATGTTTTAATTTTATTAATTAATTTATATTTTTGAAAATTATTTTTAGGTTTAAAATATAATAAAATATTTTCATTTCAAAATTAAAATGAATATTTATTTAGAAGTTTTTATAGTATTTATTAATTAATTATGTATTTTTAAAAAAACTTTATTATGTTTATTAGTATTTAATGATGTGGATGCTTACTAGTATAATAATTATGTAATTATTTGTACACATCAATATTCGGGCAAGATGCAAACTGCCCGAAGTTTGAATTGCAAAAAAAAAAAAAAAAAAAGGTGATGATTTATTTTGCCAATATCTAGAAGTTTAGATTAGATTGCAAATTTTTGAAAAGTGGTGATTTAATATACAATTAAGCCTAAAATTTACGATCACACACTATATATTTACCTTCTAAATTTTAGTTCTTCAACTTGAAATAATGAATTATTATTTTTTGAAAAGTAATCGATTGCAATAATTTTCTAATATAATCAATTAAATATCTCCTTCTATCATCGGGTATATAACATCATTTCGTCTCGCTATTGATCGAAATTTAAACTGAAACCACCACAAGAGGGAGATCACCATCTCAATTCGCACTATTCGCAAAAGGGGAACCACCACAAATTAGAATAAATTTTCTCTCTTTATTTCTCGAATCCAAGACCTTAAGGGTATGTTTGTTTTGGGACTAGCACGGATGGACGTAGGACTTTGCGATCACGCTCTACACGAGTTTGGAATGTAACATCCGGATTTCACATCCCAAAATTCAATCCACACCTAAAAACACCTATTAAACCTATTATTACTCTTTTCAACACATCACTCATAAAATACACATTATACCTATTATTATACCTATAAAATCAATCATTATCACACTTTGATTTGACATAAACTCATAAAGTAACATCCTACCCTACTAAAATTCCAAAACAAACACACACTTTTACTATTAATCAAGGTTTTCACATCTCAGGATTTCAAAGTCATGACTTGGTACGACCCCTTAAATGCATACTAAAAGTTGAACGTAAATAAAATCATCTGAATTAGCATTTTCAATATCATTGATCAAATGAGTAAATTTTATATGAAAATAGTTCGTGATATGCTTATTATGAAACTATTTTAAAGTATCAAATATTTAGCCCAGTATATCAAAATTTCCTTCAGAAATATTAAAAGTTTGGATCAATAAAATCAATAACAATTATAATATTAAATTACTGCTCCAAATTTTTTATACTTCTGGTCAAATATTTGATATTTTAAAACTGATTCACGAACTATTTTCATACAAAATTTTACCTACTCGAATTAATTTCATCTCAGATTGAATTTAATCTTTTGAATCCAAACATATATAACAAAACCGATCGCCTTACCTCCAAAAGCAAACACTCCACATCTAAGATATGAGAGTCAATTGAAGCGAAGGAGCTACGCCACTGGAATAGCTGGACAACATTACTATGACCATTCAATCCTACGGTATTTTTCTTTCTTGTCTTCAACCACTTTCAAGCAGATGCGGTTCTTATCAATTGGGACGGGAGCTGGTATAGAATTCTCCGAGGTGGGTGCCATATGTGATTGGGCCTCGTCGCCTCGATGAGAGTCTCTCTCATCTTATTTTAAAATTAAATAAAACGAATTTTCAACTCATTTTGGCCTTAATTTGAAATTTTTTACCTTAGTGAATTTTAAATTGTCTATAAAAAATTTACTATCTGAATTTTGCTACCAACAAATTACTGGTCTTAAAAAATTAATATTGTGAATTATCTTTTATAATCGTTAATTACTATAATTATCATGTATCCATTATGATCATCCTCATACCACTATCATTAATAAAAAAATTAGCATTGCTTACTATAATTATCATGCAATCATTCTCACCCTCATTCCATTAATTAAGATAAAACACGCTTCAATAAATGCAATAAATAAATATTTGAAATATGATGTTTGTAGTAAATGGGATACTCAGTCAGAATAATAAAATTAAACACGATGGTCAGCTAACATTGATCAACCACCGCAATTACCATTATGCGAAGCTTTTCCACATCCATAGCAGAACTGGAATCCGCACCTATATATATGAGACACTATCTTGTGAGATCCAACAGTTTCAAGCGACATGATTAATTCAAAATTAATGCTTTAAATGATAAAATTATTTAACCGTCCAAAATATAAAATTATCTATCTACCCTGATAGATAATTTTTTTTTTTTTTTTTTAAAACCAAACATAATCAAAGAAAATAAGTAAGAACATGTGGGCAAATGAAAGTGCATAAGAATAAGTACTTTCACGGAAGAATTATTTGTTATAACGTATGAATTGAACCATCAAAAGAACGACCGTTATGCCATCTATACATACAATAGTATAAAAACAGTCCCAAAAAGTATACACACTAGCTAGCTACTTAGATCAAATCAAGAATGTAAGTTTTATTACGGAAAAAGAAAATTTATTATTAAAATTAGAGTACAAGAGGTGTCCCAACCTTTACATATTTTATTTGATGACTAATTACCACGACCAAACATTTACTACTCATTTGGTTCGTAAGATAAAAGTATCTATCCGTCAAAAACATGCATATTTTTTACGGATAGATACTTTTATCTTACGAACCAAATGAGCCCTTAGGGTGTGTTTGGTTGGATACTTTGGAAGGTGAGTAATGGTAATCAAAATCATAGTGTGTGTTTGAAACGACTCTACAATGACTTTGATTCTTAAAAACAAAGGAATCTACTATAGTTCAACTATACGATAACTATGACTTTTCATTCTATACCTATTCCATTCCTATACTCTTTCCATTCCTTACAATTATACAAAACGTCCCCTTAGCTTTGAATGTCTGCAATAATTCGGGCTCATCTCCATTGATGACAACCGAATCATTCTACAGTGTTCTCACGCTTCTTTCCATTGAAGACGGATTAAATCATAATTATGGAGAACATGGAATCAAGCTATATATATATAGGGAAAAATGTTTTTTTAGGACCGCAATTATAGGGTAGTTGGAAAAGTAGGACAATATATTTTCGGGCATGGAAAAGTAGGACAATATGTTTTCAAGCTTGGAAAAGTAGGACAATATGTTTTTAGCCTTGGAAAAATACGACAATAACTTTGAAAGAGTAGGAAAAGTAGGACAATAACTTTTGGAAAAGTAGGACAATAACTTTGAAAAATTGGCCTAAATTTACAACTTTTCAAAGTTATTGTCCTACTTTTCCTACTTTTCCAAAGTTATTGTCCTACTTTTCAAGCCTGAAAATATATTGTCCTACTTTTCCAAGCTCAAAAACATATTGTCCTACTTTTCCATGCCCGAAAACATATTGTCCTTAAATTACAACTACCCTATAATTACGGTCCTAAAAAACCATTTTTCCCTATATATATATTAATTCTAACTTTTATCTAAAACTCATGAATGAAATTTTATCGGTACATCATAGTACACGTATTGTGTTAAGCTTTTAGTGATCCCTGCTTCAGCAAAGTGTGTTTTCAAATGAAAAGTGTATTCTGCCTTACTAATTAACGTACAAACTAATGAGGTTCAAAACAAGTTTAATTTATTTTTATTGATTAAATGCCACACTTTCTATAATTATTTTAACTCCATTACTATATTAAGATTCAAGCAAAATACTACAGTTGTTCATGTTAACTTTATCTCGAGGATTCCACTAAATTTGTTTTCTCATATTTTTTCATTTCTTTTTTCACTTTACCCTACCAAATGGATCCAAACAATTTGAAACAAATTTCTATGCAATTTTGCTCTTAAAAAGAGTGCTTTTAATGAAATTTTAGATGTTATACTTACCGGGTGTACCTTGCTATTCAAATTCATTTTAAAAGTTATACAACTTATTATTGAAAAATCACATATTTTATATTTTCAATAGTATTGTGTGTAATTTTTTAAAATGTACTTAATCTCTCTGTGCACAAGAGAGATACTCTTTAATGCCCTTCAAAACAATTTCCAGACAACCTTCATAAACAAAACTCACTTTTTCATTTAACAAATCCTGTACTGCAATGACAATATAGGCCCGTTTTCAACCTCCATTTGAAAAATAGAAGTTTTTTATTTATTTTAAAATCATTTCAACCACTTATTTAAGCACTTAAAAACTATTATGCTAAAATAATATTTTTCTATTTTAGTTTTTCACAAAGCACTTCTCACAATTTTTTAAAGAGGCTTTGGGTGTGTTTGCAATTACTTAAAGTGATTAAAATTTCATCGATTTACATGTAAAAGCTATTTTAAGTGTTTTTTTTACTACTTAAATTAATTACCTAGAATCTATAATCTAAAAGTGAGAGAAGTATGCTTCTACCTTATTATAGCTTTTGACTAATACTTATCAAACACTCAACATCCACTTTTAATAAAATTTGTAAACACTTATCACTTTTACTATTAAACAATTACTCTCACAATCACTAAATTTAATCACTCCTCAAAATACATAATTTTTTGCAAACACACCCTTTATCATCTACTTCTCATACTTCTTTTTTTCACTATTTTTTTTTCAAACATATTTATTTACCGTCACTTCTTAAAATCTCTATATTTCAAAACACCCCTTATTTCTAATTTTACTACTAAAATATGACACTTTTTTTAATTCTTCTGGTGCTTGCAAAAGGTTACTATGACATCCAAGAATTCAACAAAAAATTAATTAAAAAAAACGCAGAGGATTAATTAATTAATAAAATTCTGACCTGCAACTCATATGCAAGCATCCGTCCATTCTATCCACATAGAACCTGCAATTGGGGCATCTCTGCCACTTCTTCCCCTTGGCAAGATCATGCAACTTCAACTCATGCTCCCTCTCTCTCTCCTCCCCCTCCTTCACCCTGTCTCTCTCATCACAATCAACCCCTGCATGCCACGCCACATCACACTTTGCACAGAACAACCTGTGACAGAAAGGGCACTCCGCCTCCCTAATCACCTCACTACTCTCCCTCACCAACAACCCCGAGCAGTCCTTGTACGGACAGTAGTACTTCATCGCCGGCGAAATCAACGATTCGCACAGAGCATCATCCCACGCGCCCACCACCTCCGCCGGCAACACCGCCCGGAGCGTCCCCATCTCGAGGACCGCGTCGCAATCGATCCCAGGGCAGCCGATCGCGGCCGGGGCCCGCCGTTCCTCGATCACAATCGACACGTGCCTGGAGATGCAGCACGTGCAGAAGCTGTGAGCGCAGTTCAGGGGAAACATTTCGCCCTCGCCTTTTCTCTCCGCGCAAATTTCGCACAGCGTGAGCGGTGGTGATGATAGTCGGGGCCTTTTGGCCTCCATTTCCGACGATTCGGCGGTTTCCGATGGGGGTTTTGGGGGAGCTGTGAAGGAGGAGAAGAGGGCCTCCTGAAGCTGCAGTTCCTGTGCTAGGTTTTCGTCCGACGTTAGGGTTTCGGAATCGCTCAGGAGATCGGAGAGGGAGGAATCGCCATTGGGAGCGGCGGTTGTTTGAGTTTCCATGATGTTGGGAATTTGTTAATTGCAATTCAAAAAATGACTTAAGTACGAAGTAATTGCGGGTTGGCTTTTGGGTATCTTTTACCAATTTTTTCGCCAATTGGGTAGGTTAATTTTGATCCAAAGAGTCATTTTGTTATTATTTGAGTTACAATTAAAGTGTAATTTAAATAAAATGTATGATTTAAAATGTCTAAAATATCTTTAATTAAAAAATAAAAATAATGAACGTATTAAATTTGAATTTGAATTATTCTTATATTTTCAAGACAGCACACAACTTTTATGATTTGGATCTCCTCCATTTAATATTTCATCAATTTCCTCCGTTTAGTGTAAATATCACATGTTATTATGGTTCCATATATGTATATAATAATGATATTTACACAGGGAGGAAATGTAGGAAATATTAAATGGAGGGGATCCTGACACGACCACACTCACTCATACCAACTAAACACAAATTTAAATAAAATACAACCTGAAAATCGGCTATAATTTTTTTTTTAACATACAGCATAATACTATATTAAACCCAACAACCTGTCATATTCATAAACAAGATCTCCACAAACCAGTAACTGTAAACTTCCAAACCAACACCATTTCATATTATATATTACATAACCCAAAACAACAAATATAAAACAACAACGGAAGCAAAATAAGCCATTGTCCTGCCCGTAGGTCGTCATCTATGTACACCGCAACTCAAAAAGCCTGCAAAAGGGCCACAGCTACTCCAGTTTGATCACCAGATCACATATCATCAGGATTACCTACGATGCATAAACTAAATGAGATTTATAAATCCCAGTAAGTAGAAATTATGCATGATGATGTGATTCTCTTGAAAACCTCCCCATGCACACTCTTTTGAAATCATCAATTTATTTATAAAGACTCTTCAGGGCCCTATATAGACACACTGTCATACACCGGCAAGAGCTCAATATACACATAATCAAGTGGCCAATAATGATATCGACGTGGGGCCCATCCTCTTGTGGCACAATTCAGGGTTCGGATCTCACATACGCCCCCATGTCCACCAAGAAGTCATCCCACCACGCCGACCCATATAGTGAATCCAAGGATCTACCCTCCAGCGACCAGCAAGGTCGATCATCAAACATGACCCTCTGTCCGCGCAGGAAGTCCCCCTAGGGAAACACTCAAATCATAATCAAATAAGGTGTCGGCCCACACCAGGTAGCCTACACTAGGTTTCCACATTGGGTTTCCCTAGGTCGCCCCTTACCACCCTCTGTGTATAATCAGTGGCCACTTTCAGAAAATCAATTAATTTTCAATGCATGATATGCATGATATGCATGATGCTCGTGCAATCAATGACATTTAACAACATTCATAGATTATTGAACTCACAAATTCAACTTGTATCAATTATGGAGCTCGCTGACTCCTTCAACATCACATATAGAGCTCACAGGCTCATTCCAATCGCATAGAGCTCACAGGCTCATTCAACATAACATATAGAGCTCACAGGCTCATTCCACATCAAATAGAGCATATAAGCTCATTTCTACATATTCACAGGACATAATTAACATATTACAATCTATTCAAAATCACGTGTTATCACTCAAACATAAATAATTCATAAAATAATATGTTTATGCATCGTAGTTGCAAATAAATTTCTACTTACCTCAAGTCCGCAAACACATCAATAATTCAGAACTTTATACCACCGCATAGTCTTGCACTATCGTATCTAACAAAAACAAAATCCCAAACTTTATTCCAATTCAAATCTTTTTAATTACCTACATATTAATATTTTAGCCAATTCTGTACCGAAACAGCCCACATATATATTTCATGCTTGCTTTTATTTCTTTTAACACTAAAATTAATACAAGATACAAATATCACTTTATATACTTAACCTGACTACATAAGTATTGCCAAGGATTTCGCTAATTTAGTTCGTAAGATAAAAGTATCTATCCGTCGAAAACATGCATGTTTTCGACGGATAGATACTTTTATCTTACGAACCAAATGAGCCCTTACTCTAATACTACTAACACTTAGTTTAATCTTTAGTTATAATTAAATACATAAATTATTACACTTAAATAACACATACCTGAATTACTTTTCGGCCAAATTATCGCAACCTACTTTTCTTTCTTTCTTTCTTCTTTTTCTTTTTTTCTTTCTTTCTTTCTTTCTTTCTTTCTTCTTTTTCTTTCGTTTTTTTTTTAAACTTCTGGACGTCATCAGGTGTTGAGTCAAGGGATATAGTCCTCAACTCCACCGCCTCAACTCTTACTTAACAATGAAGTAAAACAATTTCTTTTTTTCTTTTCATTTACGTCACATCAGGGTTAATACCCAAGTGACACCCAAGCAACTAACTTAATTATATATAATAAATTGTGCCGCCTACAACACATATATACATATTATTAATAATATATATAATTTATTTTGTTTTCTATTTAATTACTACAATTAATCCTCAAATAATTTTCACTTAATTTACACCACTAATACTCAAATAATTAGCACAACATATTTATCTCACTAGAGTCTCAAATAAATTAAACAATGACTTTTTCATTAATAAACAAATAAAGACATATACCAATTCAATAAATAATTTAACATTCAAAAGTAAAATAATTAACACAACATCTCAAATAACATATGAGTAATATAAAATGTACTCAAATAGTAAATATCATGACAATAAATTAAAGTGCACTTATTGCATAAGATATATATCCAAGCAATTATAAATTAGCAAATAAATCATTTAAATGCACATAAGACATGAAATATATATAAGCAGTTAGCATATAAATAAATAAAATGCATCCAACACATGAAATATATTGGCCAATGAATAGTGAGAAACTCGGGTATCACAGATCCTACTCCCAACTTTTAAGGTTTGACTTTTTATTATCACTCTTATATATAAATTAATTGAACTAAATCATATAATTGTAAACTGTATATATTTATAATTTTTTAAGAAATGTATAAATTATATTTGAAATTAAAACTACCCTATGATAATTAAAAGTACACATCACCAAAAATTTTTATCAAATAACAGAATTATTATATTTTTTAAGAAAGTTTAACTATCAAAATAAAATATAATTCAATTTTTTCATTTAAAAAAACATAATATATAAAAGGAGAAAAAATATATGGTCTTCATCGTACCCATTTGCAATGCAACAAAATAAATTCTTCACCATAAAAATATGAATGTAGGCTGAATATTTTTTTGAATATTAATATATGATTATGAACATCACCACATAATATCAAAATTTTGTATCTAATTTTTTTAAAGTTCAACCGTCCATCTACATTTCTACACCTCTATAAATTTTAATTCTATAAACATTATTAATTATTCTCATATTTTAATCATATTCTTTATGTGGCTTTCGTTTTGTACTTTCACATCTAGTAATTTTATATTAGTGAATTTTGTAATTTTTATTTTTACTGTAACTTTATTTTTTACATTTGTATAAAGTATATATATAATTTATTTTATTTATGAATTTATTTGATTAAAAGTAGGAGATAAATAGTTCGGATTTTATTTGAAGTGAACTGTTAAACAAACTTGACATGATTTTAGGGAAAAAATATTATTGTAATATTTTATGTCATGGAAACAATCTAATATATTTGACTCAAATATCTTAAATCTAATATTCAATTTTCGTAATATAATATTTATAACAATTATTAAATTTGAATTTATTATATTATTTAATTTAATATAATGATATTATTAATTGAATTGATTTAATTTACATAATATTTAATCTAACCAATACAAAATTATCAAATTATTTGAATCAAATCATTATTATAATTGATATTATATATATTCAAAAAAATAATTATCAATGAGATCAGTCAATATAGTTTTCATTATCCTATAAATATTTTAAATTAATTTTTAATAAGATCTTTGAATTATCTCTATTGTGTATTAGTAAATTTAAAATTGATCGATTTTAAATATCATATACATTTAAGTCAATATTTTTATTTAAACAAGTTATTTGAATTATTTTAAAATAATTTGTTAGAAATTTTTTATTTTATCGATTTGGATCGAAATTTTTTAGTTTGATTGTGTTATAATATATTGAAATATATTATTATAATATATGGACATAATATATAGATTATAGTTCAGTGGACTTTAGGCCCACAAGACTTAGATGCTAGGGTTAGGTATTCTTTATATATTGTATCTTCCCTTTGTATTCTATACATACTTCCATATTGTAAACGGCAGTACATATTATTATATCTCCTGGTTTGGTCGGCCCCAGACGTAGTCACTCCGTGACGAACTGGGTCATCAATATCGTGTCATTTACTTTTATGCTTGCGCTTTCCTCTCAAGATTACAACACGTTATCAGCACGAGTCTCTACGAGCATTAAGGATTTACGAGAGGATTGCTCCAGCAGTTTTCGGATTGGATTCAAAACTCGGATTTTTATTTGGAAAATAAGCAATAATTCTGTGAGTTTTTAGTCATTGAATTTTCTGAATCAAAAGCATGGATATTCTGTAATTCGCATGAATATATGTGATTCGTATATTTGATATATGTGAATATGCCTGAAATCATATGCTGTTTGTTCTTGCTGTTTACGAATATGTCATTATGCTTTATATTCGATATGCTTAACAAAACCAGAATTCCCAAAAATCAGAAATTTCAATCCTCTGTTTTTTTTTGTGTCTATCAATTGTTCATATGCACTGTCTTTGCTATTCTTATCTGCATATATGACAATACCTGAATTTCTGATTATTCATGTTGATTTTGTATGCGATTCCGTATTGATGAATAACAAAACCTGAAACAAAATTCGAGATCGAACCTCAAACCCAGGAACATCAATACCATGTTCTTTGTTCTACGATTTTCAGCAAACAAAACCCTTTTTCGAAAACCACTGTTTTTGCAAAAACCCAATTGCATATTGGTGTTTATTGAATCGAAAATCCCAAAACATCAATCCGTACTGAAATCGGAATTGAGCCCTACCTGTGTCCGCCATGCCGTCGGCCCCTGAAGTGGTCTTGACGGTGAACGACGACGCCTCCGGCCTTAGCCGTGACGGCGACACAGCTGCGGCTGCTGCGACGCCCGCAACGGCGACTAACCGCCTACCGCGACGGCCCCTAAGCGGCTGTGCGCGACCGCGAAACGCGCATCGACGAACGGGGCACAGCGCGAAACTCCCAATCGGAGACGATGCCTGCGCGCGACGGCGCTGCCCTGTTTTCGCGATGATGACGGCAGCGATGGCTCCCCTACGCGACGACGTCGGACGGCTCTGCGCCGGTGAACGGTGTCGATACTGGCGGCCCTTCGCCTGATCGCTACGGCGATGCTCGGCCCTCGTGCCTGAGACGGCGATTGCTCGCGCCTGCGGCTGTGATTGCTCGCACTCACGCGGCGGCTATGAGGCATAGCGACGGTGCTCCGCCCTTCGCGACGGCGCCTCTTGCCCTGTGCGACAGAATCGCGACGGCGACACCTCACCAGCAGCGGCGGTAACTGCCCGACCGCGACCGCGCCACTGTGCACCAAGGTCTGCGACGGCGAATTGCACGTCGGTGCAAACGTGACTCCACGACGACGCTGCCGTCCATGGTGCGACGTGAGTTCCGTGATTCACGCCGTTGGTTACGCGATTTTTCGCTGATGAGAGGAATTGACCCTTTCAATATTCTGACTTGCCCTAATTCCTTAAAATGGGCCGCATATTATTGGGCTTTCTAAAAAAAAAATTTAGGCCATTTTGATACTTGGGCCTTTCCTCTTTAACTCAGAAATTGGGCTGCCATTTTTTGGGCCTTTACGTCTTAGACCTGTTTAATTCCCTAATTGGGCCGAAGCCCTTTATAAAAAAATTTTTATTAATTAATTATTAATATTAATAAATAATTACTTAGGCCAATTTTTTTAATTGATTGGGCATTTTATTTAGTTGATCCTAATTAATTTGGATCCTAACAATTATTTTTGGGCCCGTTGTCCCATTAATAAAAATTCATAATGGTATTATGAAGCCCAAATCATCAAATTTTTTTAAGGCCTTATCCAATAATTATTTTTGGGTTCAAGTCCCATTAATAAAAGTCTCACACAAGTCATACACCCAATCCTTTATTTATACCCCCTATAATTAATTATTAATTTTTGTCTTAGCATTTTTATGATTGAGCCTTAATTATTAAATGCTACAAACAAATAATTTTTAATAAATTTCCATTTATTAATTTTTGTAGCAAAAACATGTCAAACATCACTAAATGTGAATTCGATTAATTGACACTTGATTGCCATAACTATTTGACATTGGCTCTCAACGTTGAAACCCACCTTGTCTCTAAAGACTTTACCGACACAATTAGACAACCATCTAAATCCACTCCTGCCCAAATGGCACAAGCTCTAATCTTCTTAAGACATCATCTTTACAAAGATCTTAAGAACGAATACCTCACTGAAAAAGATCCATTGACGTTGTGGAAATCCCTCCAGGATCGATTCCAACAACAACAAAATGTGATCCTCCCCGAAACCAGACATGAATGGATAACACTTCGTTTTCCAAAACTTCAAGTCTGTAACGGAGTACAACTCCTCCCTACATCGCATAGTTTCTCAGCTTAAGCTGTGCAAAGAAACAACAACTGATGATCAGTTAATTGAAAAAAATTCTTTCCACTTTCCAAGCTAGTAATCTTGTACTCCAGCTGCAGTACAGGGCCAAAGAGTATCAATCACACTCCGACCTCATTTCTGCACTTTTCGTTGCAGAAAAGCACAACCAATTGTTGATGAAACATCACAATACTAGACCGGTTGGCTCACAAGCTGTGCCTGAAGCACACGCTACTCGGAGGAACTCTAAAGGCCGTAAACGTGGAAAAGGAAATGAGGCGAGTGGGGGACGCTGATCGACCCGAAGTCGAGGCCGTGGTAGGGGAAGAGGTCGAGGTCGCAACAATGCACAACATAGTGCAACTGATAATAATGCACCTCAAGATAAACCATCGAGCTCACGTGCACAGAACAAACAAGTCTGTCACAAGTGTGGATGCGACGACCATTGGTCTCGCTTGTGTCATACACCAAAACATTTGGTGGAGGCGTATCAACGTATGCTAAAAGACAAAAATGGGAAGGTTCATCACGGTGAAACACACCACCCCGACCTGCCCAAAGCAGGTTTTGTCATAGACAAATGATGACCTCTTGGGTGAACATATGACTATTGACTACAAAATTTAATACGTTTTTGATAAAGTAGGACCTAAGTGATCCCTTGTGCGGCTGATCAATCAGCGTCTGTAATCTTGGCTCTCCTTAGCATTCCTCATATCTAAACGTATCCAAACATACACTTAAGTGCTTATGGAGATTAATGTTTTGTGCTTAGTAGATAGTGCTACTACACATACTATCTTAAAAGATAGACAATTTTTCCAAACATTAACTGAAAAGAAAGGAAGTGTCACTACTATTTTCGATGACGACATACAAATCGTTGGCTCCGGAAGAGCCTCGATCATTCTACCTATGGGTACCGAATTAATAATCGAAAATGCTTTATTGTTTTCACAATCAAAGCGTACCCTCCTCAGTTTCAAAGACATTCGACAGAATGACTATCACATTGAAACAAATACTGAGGACAATAGTGAATATCTGTTGATGACTCACTATTTAAATTGTCATAAACACATCATCGAAAAACTTCCATCTTTCTCGTCTGGCTTGTATTACACATACATCAGACCCTCAAATCTCCATATAGCCCTTAATCTAAAATTTAATGTTCCAAATTCTTTCAAACTATAGCATAAGCGGTTAAAACATCCAGAACAATCCATGATGCGTCGGATTCTATGTAATTCATCTGGCCATAACATAACACACAACAGAATCCCTTCTGTTAATGAATACATATGTGATGCTTGCACAATGGGTAAACTCATAATTCGTCCTTCTAATAGTAAAGTAAGAACTAAATCTCCTAAATTCCTTGAGCGGATTAAAGGAGATATTTGTGGACCAATACATCCAACATCTGGACCATTTCAATATTTTATGGTACTAATAGATGCATCCACTCGGTGGACTTATGTAACGATGCTATCCACTCGCAATACTGCTTTTGCAAAGCTTATTGCACAGATCATCCTGTTGAGATCTCAATTCCCAGATCATCCTATTAAATCCATTCGTATGGATAATGCCGGTGAATTCACCTCTAAGGCATTCGATGATTTTTGCATGGCACTGGGAATCAAAGTGGAGCATTCGGTCCCTCATGTTCATACTCAAAATGGTCTACCTGAATCATTAATTAGACGTCTTAAATTAATCGCTAGATCACTACTACAAAAAACGAACTTACCTGTTTCATGTTGGGGGCATGCAATCTTATATGCATCATCACTAATCCAATTCCGACCAACTGCATATCATGAATATTCCCCTACTCAACTCGTGCGTGGAAATGAACCTAACATTTCCCATCTGCGAACATTCGATTGTGCAGTGTATGTTCCAATACCACCACCTAAGCGAACATCTATGGGCCCACAAAGGAAACTCGGTATTTACATTAATTTTGTATCTCTCACAATACTTAAATACCTCGAGCCTTTAACTGGGGATCAGTTTACAGCCCATTTCGCTGACTGCACATTCGACGAAGATCTATTTCCGGCCTTAGGGGGAGAGAAAAATACCACAATTAATAAATGCCGTGAAATTATGTGGAACACAAAAGATCTTCAATACTTAGGCCCACGCACTAGTCAAACTTGAACCAAAAGTTCAAAAGAAAATAAACTTGCAATAATCAGCAAGTAATCTGCCAGATGCATTATCAAATGCATTACTGATTATAAATGAAGTGACTGTGAATAGTTAAGGATGCCCCTATACGCCAGAAGCGTAATGAACCTCCTTACACAAAACCATGGTATATTAATGCTAATAATATATTCAGTTACTCATGAAATCTCCTGAAGAGATTCGTCCTGAAGACGAGAAATCCTAGTAAAAAGCACGTGCACATAGCAATCAAAATACTAGGATTGCGGAACACCCAGATCAATGGGAAATGATCAAGATCTGGTTTACATGAATCTTAAATAAACACAGGAGACAAACATATCACTGTTGTCGACAACATCTTCGTACCCATAGTTGCTCTTTCTAAAATCTGGTACCAGTATCTAAATTTGATTAGATGCAATAGAAAGAAGCAAATATGGAAGAGCTAGACTCGCAAAATAAACTGTTTTGTTCTATCGTATATACCCCCTAAATATTTTATCCCTGAAGGATATAAATGGGTATTAATACGAAACAAAATGAAGTTGAGAGATACAAAGCGAGATTAACAGCTTAAGGGTTTTTCGCAGTGACCCATTATTGAGTTTGATGTGATCAAACAAATACTCCTGTTGTTACTATTATAAAGTTCCGCCATATATCATTGGCAGTTAAATGCAGTTAATGAACATAATTACAGCATACTTATACGAATCATTAGATTCTGACATCTATATGAAAATCCCTGATGGATTAACTATTCCCCAAATGAGGAATAACGAACATCGTAGTATGTTCAGCATTAAATTGCAACGCTCGTTATATGGCTTAAAATAGTCAGGTCGTATGTGGTATAATCGACTAAGCGAATTCCTCCTGAAGAAGGAATACGTAAATAACGAAGCTTTTCCTTGTGACTTTATTAAGAAATCCCTAAATGGTTTTTGCATCATCTCGGTGTATGTGGATGATCTAAACATTATCGGAACAAGGAAAGAGATTGAAGAAGCAAGTTCAATCTTAAAAACTGAATTTGAAATGAAAACTTTGGGTAAAACCAAGTTCTGTCTCGGTCTGCAGATCGAGCATTTCCCTGAAGGAATACTGATACACTAATCAGCTTACCTAAAGAAAGTGTTGGAGAGATTCCATATGGATAAATCTCATCCTTTAAGCACTCCAATGGTAGTCCGTTCCCTCGATTTGAAAAAGGACCCATTTAGACCTAAAGAAGATACCGAAGAGCTATTGGGACCTGAAGTTCCATATCTAAGTGCAATTGGTGCACTGCTCTATCTTGCAAACTGCACTAGGCCCGATATTGCCTTTGCAGTCAATCTACTTGCAAGGTTCAGTGTCTCCCCTACAAGGAGACATTGGAATGGTGTGAAACACATCTTACGATATCTTCAAGGTTCTCAAGATTTTGGCCTTTTCTGTCAAAGAAACCAAGACAAAACACTTATAGGTTATGCTGATGCTGGTTATCTATCTGATCCCCATAATGCAAAATCGCAAATGGGTTATGTTTTCCTCTGTGGTGGAACAGCCATTTCATGGAGATCTGTCAAATAAACTTTGGTGACCACATCGTCAAACCACTCAGAGATCATAGCTCTGTACGAAACTGCACGAGAATGTGTGTGGTTAAAGTCCCTTATAAAACACATTCACGATTCGTGTGGTATCCCTTCTATTGACTTAAGCCCATCAATTATCTATGAAGATAATGCTGCATGTATTGCACAAATGAGCAACGGCTATGTCAAAGGGAACTTGACGAAGCATATATCCCCAAAATTCTTTTATCCTCACGAACTCCAGAAGAGTGGTGAGATCACGATAAAACAAGTACGCTTAAGTGACAATCTAGCTGATTTGCTCACTAAATCCCTTCCTACTTCGACTTTTGAAAAGTACGTACATGGAATCGGGATGCGTCGACTTGGAAGGTTGTTATCTTCAGGGGGAGTAACAAATGTTAAACAATCCTGATGATTGTATCCTCGAGGCCATTTGTAACACTCCACTAAGTAACACTTGCATTCTTCCTTGTCATATTATGTCCAAGGGGGAGTGTTATAATATATTGAAATATATTATTATAATATATGGACATAATATATAGATTATAGTTCAGTGGACTTTAGGCCCACAAGACTTAGATGCTAGGGTTAGGTATTCTTTATATATTGTATCTTCCCTTTGTATTCTATACATACTTCCATATTGTAAACGACAGTACATATTATTATATCTCCTGGTTTGGTCGGCCCCAGACGTAGTCACTCCGTGACGAACTGGGTCATCAATATCGTGTCATTTACTTTTATGCTTGCGCTTTCCTCTCAAGATTACAACAGATTGAAGATGGTATTATATATAATGAAGTCTAATTTTAACCGTCAATTTACACCTTAAGTATTTTAATCTCAACTCTATATTTTCATCTGGCCACCGGGCTCCTCACTTGAGTGAGTGACCCGGGTTCAATTTCATTTGGAAACGAATAGGAGGGAGATATAAGGTTGGTTTGGAGATATGAGTGTATGAAGACTTGATGTACTAACTTTTAAAAAAAGGATCTCAACTCTATATTTTAAATTGTATAAAATATAAATTTTATATAAAAATATCATCGTACAAATAAAACTTAATTCTTATAAATATAAATATTTAAACAAATAAAAATAAAAAGTAATTGAATCGACACTCACGATAGTGATATTACTATTTTTTTTAAATATCTAATTATAATATAAATAAAATTATTGATTTGGAATTTTTTTAATTTTAAATGATAAAAATAGGGTTCATAGTTTACAATTTGGAGTTTAATGTCATATTGTTGAAATCAAGATTCAAAACTCATGAGATAGTGACACTGCTAATTTTTTAATTATTTTTATATATCTGATAATGCAACTAAAATTTAGATGAACATGTTAATTTGTGGATAGATAATTGGAATATAGTGACAATGAGAATAGTGTAAAAATATTGAAAAAGTAAATAAGCAAATGAGCAACATATAGTGGGACAGACGAAAATGACAAAATGAGCAACTTTAGTGGGACGGAAGGAGTAATTTAGAATGGTGGAATAGTGCTCACAGTTTACAATTTAGGGTTCGATGGTCGAAATATTTAATTGAGACTCACAAGGAACATACACTACTAATTTTTTATTTTATTTTTATAAATCTAATTTAAATACAAATTAAATTTACATAAACTAAGTAATTTTGATAAACTTTAATATAGAATGATATCATACTATTTATGATTTAGAGTATAATGGTCTAACTAGTAAATCAAGATTCACAAGATAATAACACTAAATATATTTATTTAGAGAAACTTTATTTTAAAGTGGTACAAATTAGATTTTTATTTTATGATTTAATGTTCGAGTGTCTGATAAATACAATATCAAAGATTGTTTATATTGAATTATTTATTTTTTTTAACTGATTTTTTCTGAATAGCCGATTCGCCGATTGGACCGATTCTAAAAAACAGAGACACCCCACCTCTTAATTTTTTTAAAAATACCAAAAAAAAAAAAAAAAAATTAAAAAAAAAAGGGGAAAATTATTTATTGAAAGCCTCTTTTTACATATATTTAGTTGTGAAAATATACAAAATTGCGCAAATTTAATAGGGCAAACTTGAATGCCCCACTCTTTAAAAACTCTCCTCTTTCTCCGCAAAAGTTGGCAATATTATGTCAATTTCTTTCCGGCAAAAAACAGAGTTTTTAAGAAATTGGGGGAAAAAAAAAGTTAGCCCTCTCTAATTAGGGCTAAAATACAAGTTTTTTCTATTTTATTTTGCACTAAATTCGTAATTTTTTGGACACATATTCTTTAATAAAATATAATAAATATTATTCGGTAAAAATAATTAATATGTTTCCGTATAAAAAATTGAAAAGACAAAACAACAAACAAATGAACAAAAATACTACAAGGTTAGGAGAACTTGGTTAAAACATAAAATCAAATGAGAAGAATATAGAGTGCAAGTAAAAAAGCATCTAACCAACGAAGTTCAAGGCTACAAAAAGCCACAAAATATTAATTATTATGGCCCACATAAAACAAAGAATACAACAGCAAACAGATAGAGCCCAAAACAAATTGGGCTATAAAAATAAAATAAAAGTCTGAAGTTATATGCACCCACATATATATGTTGACAATACACACAATTCATAATTTTAGTAAATGAAAGCCCACGGATCCTCTCCATTTCTTTCTCTTCTTTTCCTGTGAATTTTGGAGAAAGATAGACACAAAGTTAAAATATTTTATAAAAATACATTTTTTTATTATCCATGATAATGACCCCACTTCCTATATTGTGTCTATCTCTCTCCTAACTTTAGGAAAAATTCACACAAGGAAATGGAGTTATGGAGAGGATCCGGACTCATAATTGAAATGTATATAAGATATCGTAAATATCCTCTTCACTTTTTCTCTCCAAATGTGTATATACATTGTTAATTATCGGAAAAACTTTTGAAAGCATATATATATATATTTTAAAATACCAATATTTTAAATAATGAGTTTTTTTAAATAAAAAATAAAATTAGAAAAGAAAAAGAAAAAAAAAAGTAAAAAAATCACACAAATTGTCTTTGAATGGTGAAAAAAATTCCCCACTAACAAATAAAAATTCTAAATATCTTCAAACAACTCAAACAAAAATTTTCTTCATTAAAAATGTACTTTTCTCGTAAAAGGAAATTCAAAAATTTTAGTGTCACAGTGAATGAAAGGGAATGACACGCAACAGGAACAAAAGCGCCGCCATCTTGATTGGTGGGTAGTCACTGAAGTTCGAGCCAAAATTCAGTGAAAAATAGGTGGGATAGAACCCGTTAATTCGGTATCAAATCAAAATTAATTATGACGGGAGAAATTACTCAAACTGAGTGGGGCAATGCAATGTGGGAGCTGTGTTGTGGATGTGAGGAGAAATAAGAAAGAGAGAAGAATGAAAAAAAAGAAAAAACATACTAACAAAATAAGCTCTTGCTGACCACGAAATTGCCCAAGCATTACGGTAGTCAAATTAGGCAATACACTTCTCGAATAAATACACTATTTTTTATTTGAAATTTTTTTCCAAAATATTTTTACTTTTATTTTTTATTTTTTCCAACATAATAAAAATTAAAAGAAATGGTCATAATGTTTTTAAAGTTAATGTTTTTATCAATTTCGCTAATGCAGATACCTTGGCCCAATAGGTTAAGTTACTTAGACATGAACCTTCAACTTGACCTATTAAAAAATATACTCTCGCTGTAATAAAATCAATTTTATACTTGGAAATGATATACAAATGAAGGAAATGGAGTATGTGAATATGCATGTAAAATTAAATAATAAAATAGAAAAATGTATTTTATAAATTTTTGTAAGTGCATGTATAATATTTTTTTAGTTGTGTAAAAGTAAAATTGAAACGTTCTAATATAACAAATTTATGGACATTTGCTTATTAGTTCAAAAAAATGTCTATATTTATAAATTGGTTCCAAATATTTGCACCTAAGTGTATATATATATATTTTTTTTTTCTTCACAAAACTAATTTATAATTACTGTCAATTTTATGAACCATTTTGTAATTTTCTCATAAATTTATAAATAGAGTTGAGAACGATGGAATATTTATTTAAGTAGAGTAGATTTAGTCTTTACAAAAAACTTATTATAACCGACCGACTTATTTTAAATGATTATATAAATATATTTATACATAAGTATTTATATGTAATTTATATATACATATATATTATTGCATTAATAATTCCAAAGCTTCTTTTTGTCATCTTTTTTATATTTCCAATTTCTCAAAAAGTTCTGGAGATATTTTTCTAGTGATGTTAACAACTTTGATTCTACATGTCTTTATATATATATATATATATATATATATATATATATATATATATATATATATTTTATTTTTTTTAGAGGAAATGATTTTTTACAAATACAAAAATATAGAGTACAATATATCAGTTTCCTAACCCTTTGATTACACAAAGAAAAACAACTGCTCCAAACCAATCGAGAGGAAATGGAGAGTACACAAAAGAGACAAATGCTAACAATTTTAAAGCTCTACGGTAAATAACACACCCCACACTAAGGTGATTTTTCACCATCTAAAAATAGCATCCATCTCGAGTCAATCCTGCACTTCAGTCGAAAGTCCTACAGGATTCATGATCATCTGACACACTACCAAATCTGAATCCTAGACACAACATCAAAGGAGAAGCACCTGATTAAATTAAAGGACACACCACATAGGGTGTAGATAATCTCACAACTACTAGAGTAGGAGAAGAAAAATATAATCTAAAAAAAACAAATGACAGAAGTAAAAAACACCAAACTGCAGAAATTTAAAACAAACAACAGAAATAAAATAAAGAAAAATCAGATTTAACGGGTCATCCTACCAATTGATACCGTAAAAATGACACTGTTGGAAAGGATGAACCCGTTAAAACAATTGAAACAACAAGCGGAGACAGAAGATGAAAACGCCTATTCGAACAGTCCTCAAAATAGATCTAAGAGAGTTGTGCGGAGAAAACTGCAGATCTGATACAGTAGCAAAGAGAGTTGTGCGGAGAAAGGTAAAATTTCTAACTGGCGACGGAGTGAAAAGTAGGGCTTTTTAGAGAGAATTTTTTGTCGTTATACTCTTATTGATTCAACGATGACGGTATGAATTCTACAATTCTACACACTAATCTCCTTTTATTTTTGATTTAATATTTTTCACATATTAATATTTTTTAGTTTTATTATTTTTGTATTTACAGTAAAAGATGTATTTGGATAAATATTTTTATATTTGAAAAATAATTTTCCAATTGTCCCTAAAATAGTAAGAATAGACTAAAATAGTTTTAAAAAGTTTTTAAAATATATAAAAATTATTGCAATTTTAAATATTAAATTAAATATATGTAATGTTTTTTAAATTTTCTAAAAAGCTCACAGGCTTGAATTGTTTACTTAAAGAGTAGGTCTCTTGTGAACTCAAGTTCATATGAACTCGTATCACTGTTATGTGTAATTACTATCACTGTTATAAAAATATACTTGATTTTTTAACAGTGATAGTGTATATGAATAACAATGATAGTGAATATACATAACAGTGATAGTATATACGCATGACAGTGATATTTGAGAACCCGAGTTCACGGTGAACTCGGGTTCATACAAGTTTTTGTCTTACTTAAAAGGTCGTCTTAAACGTTTGAAAAAAATCTATCTTAAATAATTTATCAGATTTAGATTAAAATTTTCCATTTACTATAAAAAAAAGTGTAGTTGAGATGACATCAACGACAACTTTTTGGCCGTTAATAAGCTTTAGTGACCAAGGGTGTAAATAGCGCTTGACGATCGTCAGACGGTCGAGTGTGGCCAAGCGCAAAGGAGGCCTAGGCGGGGCCAAATATTTTTTTTTTAAATTTTTTTTCTAAATATATTAATAAAAATGTACATTATACAATAAATTATAAATTTAAAACATAATTAATACCCAAATGCATTTTTCACAAAACACAACAGGTCAATAAAATGCAAAAACTATCGCAAAATGACATTGTTCAACTACTAAATAAAATACTAAAATAACAATATATCGTACGGATAAATTAATAAGTAGTTCAACTAAGAGGAATATCTAAAGACACTTGTAGCTCAACTCCACGTACACATTCTTCATCATCAGATTCAAACTCCACATCAACATTTATTTCATCATCATCATCAGATGAGAAATCATCCTCGTCAAGCTCTCTAAGTCAAGTAGTCATACTCGAGGTTGAGTCAATGTCTCCCTCAACAAAACCATCATCAACCAATCCACCTCCAATCCAGTCGCAAACTCACGACGTAGGGTGGGACTGTGGCCGGCGGTGGTGTGGGAGTATCGGCGCAGGCGACGTCAGAGCAGCTAGGGCAAGTTTTGAGTTTTGTTTGATTTATTTTGAATTTTGTTTGGTTTCTCTTTTTCACTTAGTTAATTAGTTTAAGTGTATATTTTTCATTCTTTAATTAATTTACTTTATTTAAAAATCACATCACATTTGACATTTGTACACTTTCTTAGTTTAAGGGTATTTAATTTAATTCTTGCATTTTACTGGTATTTCACTATTTGCTTGGCGATCTTGCCATCTAAACTGAGAATTTCCAGTTATTCGTTTTAGATGATGTTAGGAGTATTTTAGCTCAATTACAAGCCACTCTTGGCTCAAGGAACTTAAAGTTTAAAAAGGATGTTGAATTGACTATGCCAACCACATGTTTGATGAAATGCCCCAATCAAATCTCTGTGTTTCTGTATATCTCTTTTATTTTGATTCTCAATTTTGAATAAGTAGTACATTTGTATGTGAATATGTATAGTTTCACAGACCCCTGAGTATGAACTGATGCTATGGCACCATCAATTACTTAGAGAAAACATTAGTAGCTTTTATTCAACTGCAAATCATACTGAAGAATTCATGTTACTTGAAGAAGCCTCAATATAGAAAATCCACATTAGTGCTGCTGTTAGAGTTCAATTATCCAAGAACTACAGGTTAGTAGTAGGTTTGGAAGAGTAGTTTTGAGGTAGGTATTCTATGGCTTTCTGTTAAATACTCTCTTTCTTTTATGATTGTTAGTAGTAGGTATGGACAACAGTTTGAGGTAGTTACTCTATTAGATACTCTTAATATGATTTCTCTTTCTTTTATGATTGAAGGTATTCTGTGCGAATCACGAACTTACCACAAGACATGGTATTGACATTATAAATTTCTTAGTAATGATTTTTATTCAGTTTTCTTGTTATATTTAGTTTCATGATTTGTGATAATGTTTCATAAAATCCAATGCTTGACATTCCATTTATTTTCAAACGTCACAAGACCATGACTGAATTCGAGGATATTTTGATGCTCGAGCCATTCAACATCTGAATATAATGTGTCAAAATGTACCAAAACACCCAGAGTTCTTGGGACAAAATTTTGTAGTGATCTGACCTACCCAACCCTATTCTTTCCAAAACTTACGACTCAACATGTTTGTGTATTCTCTGATGTTTAGAGATTTTTCTTGTTATTCACTCTAAGAATTGCATAAATTAGTTTTGGATTTCATCATTTAGATTCTGTCATCACATTTTTTGCTTTCCCTTTAAACATCACTCTAGTCTTAACCCCATCATAAAATTTCATGCCATTAACGTCAAATCTTGCAAGATATATCTTATTCAAAATTTTAATGTGACAATCTGTAATTGGGATTCATGATTTCTGTTTCATTCCAATCTTATATTTCATTCACTATGGATGACATGAAAATTTTATTTGTGGTTTGGATCTATCATTTTTTTTTGCAAATTTCCATTGTTATGAAGATCAATTCCCTCTTATCAAAAGCCGTTTATTTCTGATTACTTTAGGAGAACACCATTCATATTGATGATTTTTATGGCTTAATAATGGATCTATGATATGTATTGTAAACTGTTGTTTCCAATAACAAAGTGATTTGCAGTTTGAGTTGGTTTATTGAGAATTAATTTAGTTCAAGGGTTTGAGATTGTTCAGCGTGATATTGGGGCTCTTAGTTTTGCTAGATAGTACTTAAGGTTCAATTAAGAATAGGAGTAATTTTGATAAAAAAGAATTTATTTTACAGGTTTCTACACCAACTTGTGAGCAGATCATATCCATTTGAATGAGAGGTATGTTTTGATTCTCCTTACCTTTTCCTGTTATTTGATTTAGATTGACAATATACATAACTGACTATGAAACAAGTTAGTTTCACTTTTGGAGAAGCCATAAGGATTGAATTCAAGACTAAAATTCTGGAGATCTTTTAAGCTGATTAATTTCTTAATTCAAAAAAGTTGTATGACTCCTTGGCTGTTTAACTATTACAACACTGAAATGATCAGTTCACTACAGGCATTTGAAGTGTTATTTTATAAGCAAAGTATTTGAAATGCTGTATAATTATAGGATTTTACCCTTATTTCTGTAAGAGCTTGCAATTCTTTTTCAGCATTTGGATCACATAGGTGCCAGGACAATCAAATATAGGTAATTGAAATGTGTATGAGAGTAGGGATAGCTGAAGCTGAAATCGTAATTATTTAATCTATAGAACACCATTAATGTATAGACAAATATGAAATTACGTATCTTAAAAAGATTTACTATGCAGTTTTGTACAGGGACATTGCATAATGACATTTGATGCAACAAATATGCTATTTATCTGTATTTTTTCAAGAATATTTCATTACATAGAACGTTTTTTCTACTTTTTGTTGCTAAAATTAACAAAAAAAAAATCTGGGTCATCACCTCAAGAATTAAGGTGTACCCTCACTAGTGTAGATATACAAGGCATTATCTTGGGCTAGAGACAAGTGCATCCCTTGAGTACATACACCCCTGGTCGAAAGCTAATTGAGGAGTGAAGAAGATGCAATCGAAGATCAGCGCTTTCTTCAAGCCCTCTCCTTCTCCTGACTTATCTTCATTTTCCTGCAATTTATTAGGTGCTGTTTCTGAACAATTATCTGAAGAACCAGAAATCACTGTCACGCAAGATCCGTAAACCAGAAGGGTAAGTTATTGGAATCTATGGTACTATTTTGTTGAAATACATTTTGTGAGGGTTAAGGAGTATATCTAATTTTCTTAATTGTTATCAGTATTAAGGTTTTCATTTGGTAATTCTTCGGAGTGCATATATTTACTGTTTGTTAACTGAGTTCTTTGAGTTTCAGTAGCATTAGATTGTTAATTTATTACGGAGTTTTTATTTTTCTGGGATGGGTGGTGGTATCTAGGATTTGTCGGCCCTGATTTTAGTTATGCAGATTGTCTAATTAGATTACCTTGTAGTGTTTGCCTGCAATTTTATGTGTACTCTATAGACATTCCTGATATGTTCTTTAATTGCTTATAAGTATGCTTTACTATTTAGAAAATTTTGTGTAGATTTAGGTGTGCTTGGTTGAGCACTTTAGAGCACAAGGAATGGAAATGGAATGAATTTATATGTTGGTTTAGGATGAGGAATGGAATAAAGGAATCTTCCATTCCTCTAATCAAATGAGATGTATGGGTTTGATTCCTCACTCTTCTCAAACCTATACACTTCCCATTCCCTTGAATTTACCAAGCATAGTTGGTTATAAATGTGATAGTCAATTTTACTTTCTCATAGGGAGCACGAAAGTGAATTGAACAGCAAATCATTAGATGAACATGATCCTGGTAACAAATTCACCAAATTGGAGCAAACCAAGGGGGGCAAAGTCTTGAACAAGAAGCGAAACTATGCTCAGTTATACTTGGAGGTTGGTCAGTCAGATTTTCTATTGCATACTTGTATAATATGTGGTTTCAAGTATGCTGCTGGGGATGAAGATGATGAAAAGGTCCACAAATCTTTCCACAAGAATTACACCCATGGAATACCTTTTAAGGTAATCAAAGAATGTGGGATTCTGTTTTCATATGTGCTTCGTCATTTACTCACCATTATGTGTCTATGTTTGTGGTTTACAAATTGTAAGGGTTGGCGCAGCGAGAAAGTTATAGATACTGTAGAGAAGGGGCGTATCATTTTGGTGGAAGATGGTGATCCTTCTCCTCAGCAAAAAAAGGTATCAAATGAAATATCTTGTGATTAACAAGTTTTGTTTAAGCTTTACTTTTTCCTGGGTAGTTTTAATGGATGATCTAGTGACAATGTAGGTACAGGATGTTGTGCATGTGATGGAAATGGAGGGGTGGATACTCAATAATAATTGTAAGGTAAGCAACAAATATATGATACTCTTAATATTAAATATTAATGCTCGTCTTGCAACTTATTAAACACTAAATATTTCACAGCTCTGTAGTTTTCAGCCACTTAAATATCTGAAATAATAATTCTTGTTTTTTCTTACATATTCTGTTTCCTTACTATATATCATGTATTACAGTCTTTCGTAACTTGAATTTTTTGTACAAGAAGCATACAATTCATGCATTTTACACGGTAGCAGGTATATCTATTTATCTCATCACAAAGAGTATGTGGATGTCTTGCTGCCGAACCAATTAAGAAGGCATACAACTTTCTCTGTAGCTCAGTGGATGAAAAAAACATCATTTCTGCAAATGTCAAGAAGAGGAACTCAACGGCCCTTCAATTCGGAGGTGTTAGTCTTAATAGAGAAATCATAAGGAAAGATATTGTCAAAAGTCCCGAAGATGAAAGCCATGATGGAGTGATTATGTGCGAGAACGAGGCCCTACCAGCTGTATGTGGCATTAGAGCCATTTGGGTCACTCCTTCTAACAGGAGAAAACACATAGTTAGTAGTCTACTTGATGCAGCAAGGTAATATACTGTTCTCCTCATCTGTTCATTAAATTACTGGAAAAAATGATGTTATTATCCTACCAATTTAGTTTTGAATCTTTTGATTTTCGATATTTTACTCATACCTGAAGGTTGGAATTTTCATTCTTGATTTCGAGAACTACTACTTTATAAGATTATTTATTTCTTGGTGATAGGAAGAGTTTCTGTAAAGGCATGATTCTCCAGCGCACACAGTTGGCATTTTCTCAACCCACCTCACTTGGGAAGGCATTGATTTCCAGCTATACAAAAACAACTTCTTTCTTGGTCTACACAACTGCTAATTAATATGGACTAGAGCTGCTTCCATATTATTTCAGGTCATGATCCTTCTTCAGATTTTAACAATCTTTCAGCACTTGTGCAACGAACTTTACCTTGTTGTAGTAAGAGTGAATATGTATATATTTTGGCATTAGAATATTGTGATTCTTTTTAATGCTGCTTCCAAATTTGTCGTCAAGACATTCCATAAGAGTTTTTTGTTCCACCATACTAGTCTTTCTTATATGGCAAGATATTTCTGTTCCAGACATTTTTTTAATTTCATCGGCACATACAGATAGCGTCTAGGCGTGGTCTAAGAATTTGGAATAACTTAGCACTTGGACAGGTTTTTTAATAGAACTTGAGTAACCTGAATATGGCAGTTCAGGAAGATCCTTTGAATGTTGAATTCTTCTATGTCCACTTTAAAGTAATTAGGAAATACATTAAAAAAGTTAGGTCATGTTTGAACATACAAGTATGGGAGAACAAACCCTGAATTATGACTATGCTTGTGTTGATTCCTTATATTCCTGAATTTATTTGATACCCAAAAAGAGAATTAAACTGGCTGCCGATTAACAACCATATCCTTTGTTCATATTCTGACTTTAGTACTTCAAATATTCTAACTTTTGTTTTGTACATTAGATGATCATTGTCAACATTTTATTGGCATGAGCTTTTTTAAGGGAGTGAATGGTTGAATTCTCCGGCTAGAATTGCAGTGAATGTAAAAAGAAAATAGTAAATAAGGGAGAAGAATGGAAAACTAGGGTTAAAAGTAAATAAGCAAATAAAAAGAAAATAGAAAATGAGTTATAGGAGGGAAAGGAAAAACAAAAAGAAAATAAAAGAGAAGTTACGGATAGTGGAAAAGAAAAGAAAAAAAAAAAAGAGAAGTTACGAAGAAGAGGGAACTTTAATTTGGATAAGAAGAGTAAAATAATTCAAAAATCTTAAACTAAATCCCTGCTTAATGTGGCCAGTTATTCAATTCGTGAAAATGATATATGCCAATTAGAACGTTAAATTCGTAATTGTTCTGATATTAATGGCAAGTAGCGTAATTGATTATAACCAGATTTTTTATTACTGCTATAGGAGATATGTGATCTAATTTAAATGAACCTACATGTGAGTTTGTTGACTAGAATTGGGTCTTTCTAGTTATTAATGCTGCTAGTGAATTAAATCCTATGATGGTATCTAGGGTTGTTTATTGGCAAGAGAAGTAATTAGAGATGGTATCCTAATTATCGACTCAGTATGGAAAGATTAGGTTGTTAGGTGGTACCAACAACTATAACTAATTTAGTATTCGAGTGGAGGAGTAATTTTTGCATCGACGATCATTGTGTTGAAATCAATTCTGAAATTATCTATGGCTAGATGTTTTTAATTCTTGAATTCTTCTCTTTTAATTTAGATATTTAATTTATTTTAGTTTAATCACAAATTCAAAATCCCCCATATTTATTTTTAATTATTATAATTTTATATTTGTGAAAGGAATAAAAATATTAATCGATCCTGCTTACTACTATCATAATTAATAATACCCACTCCTCTGTAACTTCTCTTTTATTTTAGGGAGGAACGCAAAGTGGTCTAAATTAACCAATGATATTAAAAGCTGGTCACCATCACTTTTTCCTAATACAAACAAGTCTAAATTAGCAAAAAGTAATAAAGTTCGTAAACATTAATAAGCTGAAAAGGCAAGAGGAACACTGAAAAGGCTATAACTACCTATGCTATAGTAGACGTTCCTAAAAAACAGTGAATCTACTTTTTGGTTTCAAATCTAATATACAAATCCATAGGAAAATCGTTGGTTTCTTCAAGACGATATTCACGACTAACAAAAAATCTGCTGAGGTTTTTTCACTTGGGGTTTGGGTGAGCATTCAACAGGGTAGAGAGAAAGGTGAAGCCTGTGTAAGTCCGTAAATTGAACGGGTAAGTTTCCTATATTTCATTTTTACATTTTTTGTGGTTTTTGAAATTGTGTATGCAAGTAGTGTGAGTTCCCTGTGCCCTAGAATGTTGTCGAACAGATGTTGTATTGTTCTGAGGCGACGTTTGTGTTTTATTGATTTGATTACTTGATAATATTTGGGTGCCATGCTATGACGACGAATGTGCGAAAAAATGAAATTTTAAGGGTTAATGTGTGTGATTTATTTGTGTGTGCTGTGGTGATAACAGATTAATTGTGGTACATAAAAAGTGTGAAAGCATAAATGAGTATCGGAATGGTAGTTGCTATCGCACCAGTGTCTATTTGCATTTCTGTGTAGTCGCTACTGGGTCGGTGTACGTTTGCTACTGCACCAGTAAAATCGCACTTTATTTTCCTAGTATTTGAATTTGTGGATGCAAGTATTATTAGTTTCCTGTGCCATAGATGGTGTCGGACACATTTTGAACCCATTTACTGTGTATTGTTCCGAGAGGAGGTTTAGGGTTTATTTATCAGTTTACCGATGATATGTTGGTGGCATATTCAACGATGAGTTTGTTTAAAAAATGAGGTTTTAAGGTCTCATGTGTGTGAGATTTATTTTGTGTGTGCGGTAGTAATAATGCGTTATCTACAAAAAACTGAGTAGCATATATGAATAACGCATTGGTGGTTGCTATTGCACAGGTGTATAGTTGACAATGATCCGTTAGTGCTTCTGATATTTATTGCATAAGCTGATGCAGGAAAAGTGAAGAAGGATCATGGGTAAATCAAGAAAATGTAGCTTAGAAGATGATGATTCCGATAGCGGGGAGATGCATCACAGCTACAGAAGGGATAAGCGGAAAGGTAAACAAGGTATGCTGAAACAGTCTGTTAAACAACTTATTTCGTGAATGACTGAGAGTATAGATTATTCAGTTTGGCTGGGTGCGATGTAGATACCAGGCGAATAACATAGTGAAGTGCATGGTGCACCATGCTGGATAGAATAGACATAAGTGTTGTGGTGTAGTAATGCACGTCACATGACAATGGGGTGTAGTAAACTAAGCATGCTACTGTCAATTATTTTCGGTTGGCTTATTATGAAAATATAACATGTGTTTTTATGCAGTTAAGGAAGCAAATCGGGACCAAGGAAGGGGCAGGCGTGGAAACAAAAGAGGTATACACATAAACACTGTGAGTTTATTAAAATGTTGCATTTGATGGTATCTTCACTGCATCATTTTTTCTAAATGGGCCGATAGTTCGATGTATATATTTTTTTTTGTCTACATAACGAGGCCTAAAAGAAATTCAGACGGCTACAACATAATGCATAAAACCATATAGAGGGCCTGTGTACTCAGCTTAGTATTTCTGGAAATGCTACATATGAATCACTTGCAGTTACAACCCTGCTTACAGTGCACCGATGATGTAATCATCCAGTATCCCACAAAGTATATTGTACTGATACATACATTGTTGCATAGTGTATTGTACTGATGTACATTTTAAATTTACAGACGTATATTTATTTGTAATAGTGATTAATGCAATGTGGTTTAGCAGGGAAATAAGCGTCGACCTCAACGAGCGGATTGTCGGGACGAAGTATAGGTACTTTTTATGAATTCTGTATGGAGGAATGTTTCAATATGTCTTAATGCCAGTGTAGGTCAATTGCTTAGTATGTTTTGGCGGAAATTTTTTGGTATGCAGATCAGCGTCGTGGTGTGCGTGCTAATCAGCGCAATAGAAAACCCGCAAGGATGCAAAAGCGTGGGAAAGAGCAAGATGGGGGTGTTCGGAGCCAGAGTAAGGGTGCGATGAATGAGCTGCTTGATGCATCAACGTCTGAGTGGAGCAGTGGGGAGAAAGTGCCACAGAACTGCTATGGTAAGTTTGTAAACATAAGCATGGTAATAATTAAATGCGAATAAAAGTTTCGTTTACAATACGATGGTAGTTCAGCTAACTAACAGCGGACATCAATTGTGTAGGATCATTAGCCTTGGAAGGTGGCGTGACACATTTTCGAAGCAATCTCGTAACAACGGTTAGGGAGGTACAGAACCTGCGACTAAGAGAGAGTCATTTGAATGAGCTAAGAAGAACACCGTTCTGGCTGCTTACCAATGCAATACTAAATATGGATTACAAGCTGCATAGATATAGGTGGGGGAAACATGAGGAGGACCTACACAAGGTGATGACTACATTTGACTCTACGTCTGGAACTTTCATTATCGAAGGTCAGGAGTTGCGCATAACCAATCTGGATGTGAGTCTCATATTCGGTGTGACTGGGGGCGACAAAAGTATCCCACTGCGGTCAATCGAGTATTGCATCCCTCCCTGGGTTCATAGGTGTTTTGGTGATGAGATGAAGAAAGCTGATGGCGGGTATGTACTGATTAAGAACAAAGTTTATGATAGACTGGCAGCTACAGTTGGGATGACGTATGAGGAGTGCTATGCTGATGTTGCACGATTGATGCATCTATACTTGATGTCATCTCTGCTGTGTCCTGGGCGAAATTCTTCTATACCTTGCCACTACACTGTGTACATGGAGACGGTAAGCAAGATATGGGAGTACGATTGGTGCAAAGTTATTATAGATATTCTGGTTGATCAGCTGAAGAGAAGCACAAACTTAAAGTTGGGTGGATGTGGTATGATATTGCCAGTAAGTATTTTTATGGTCAAATTGTATTGCTGTCAATGTGGCGCATACTGTTTATATACTAACTGATACGATTTTATTTGGGATATATGCAGTTTTGGTTGCGCGAGCACGTGGATCTCATCGATCCGATTGATGATGGTGCTTTTCCATGAATGCTGAGGTGGGATCTGAGCGAGTTAAACAAGAAGCTTGAAAGAGTAAAACTTAGGAAGCTTAGGGGAAGCATTGTAAGTGGTTAATAGAAGGTCATTTGTATATATATATATAACTGATTGTGCATGTGTGTTCATACTGACAATCCAACATGAAACATCGTAGATACCGAGGGTTCAGCTGCGTCCAAGACCCTATGAGAAGGAAAGAATTCGAAGTCTGCTTAATGTATGGAAGGGAAAGTCTGCGGCTGAAGAACCTCATGGACAGGAGACGAACACGTGTTTGATGAATGAGACGGACAAACCAACATGAATGATGACAAACCAACATAAGAAATCAACAGCAGTAATTGGTGTGGCATCATCTTCAAAGAAATGCATGAATGATGACCATGATAATGACACAAACCAACTGAACAAGGACAGCCAGGAGGACGAGATGGAAGTAGGTGAAACCCAAGAAATTACAGAGATGGCGGCTGGCAATGAAAATGAAGCTACTACGACTGATGCCATCCATGAACGGGTGGTGAAATGGCTGATGTCGGTGAGAGGGGACAAGATTTAGACAATGATTTCCGTGAAGAGGCAAGTGACAAGGGGGCTGCAGCTGGATTGGATACCAATGTGATTGCAACCATAGGTGTTGAATCAGGTAAAAATTTGGCTGATGGAGCGCTGTTGGGAGAATGATCATCGGGAGTAGGTGATGCTGCTCCTCTGCTAGGTGAGTGTGTTTTGAGGGTGTGTGTGCATGAGAACACCTTACTAAAGAAAGAGATTGAGAGACTTACAGCAGAGATGCGTGACTGCAAGATGCTCATAGCTGAGAAGGATACTGAGATTGTAAGAATGAAGGGGCAAATCATGGGTGAGCATCTAATTTCCAATGATGCTGACAACGTGCACCATGTTGACCGCAATGAAGAGATTGAACGATTGCGGCTCGAGGTTAATAGTCTTAAAGAAAGGCTAGAGGATATTGCTTCGCCGTCCATGACGCAGATCATAGAAAGTGAAGAAAACCTGGGCATGGCAACGTTAGTGGAGAAGCTCAGCATATCGGAAAAGGCAGTGGCAAGACTTACGGAAGAGAATTCAACGCTCGTTAAGAGACTTGACTACGCAGATGCACCGGATAGTACAACATCCCCGGGACAAAATGAGGGTAAGACGAAAGGCATTGTGGAGATGAGTACAGTGGCACGTGCCGTGAAAATAAGAACAGTAAAAAACAGTAGAAAACCTGTTGATAGATCACCACAAATGGATACAGAGGATATGGTTACAGCACACGAGGGCAAAAAGGCGACAAAGGGAGTGAGATGGAATGAGCGATGCCCAGCAGTAAAAAAAACAAATCAGCATATAAGGACAATGATAGATGGACTATGGGCGGAAGCAGTACCAGGGTAAGAAAAAATATATATATCATTAGTGTCGTATAATCGTTTTTCTCAATTCTTGACATGACAAGTGCAATGTTTATTATGATTACAAACAATTAGCCTTCATTATTAATGTAATAATATTCTCTGATAAATTGCCTTCACTGATTGAAAAGGACTGGAAACCAAAAAAACATTTGGAGTTCACCGGATGCTTTGTGCGTTGTTGAAATGAAAGATGTCATAGCTGTTCTACATCACGAGTGCGTGTCGAATGGCGTATGTATGCATAATTGTTTAACGATGTTATGAGAAGTTTGTTATTGTTAAATTGGTTGACTGGTTATAATTTTTTGTTTGGTTGAAGGTTGTTGATTCATGGGGGGTGCGACTTCATCAGGTGTACAAGGATACCGAAGAGGCAAAGCGGAATGTTATTTTCTCGTCGGTTTGCTGTGTATGATCATGGAACAACACTGTTTGCAATTAACTGATGTCCAACCTTTAATATCATATGTAGAAGATGCGAATATGTAAATTATACAAGCAATAATATGTGCTAATATATTTCCTGTCCACAGGATCTTCTTGAGAGGGTGGACGATAGGGCCAACAAGAATCTGGAGCGGATGGTCCTGGGCCGAATTAGAAAAGCTGGCCATGCTGATGTTCTGATGTTCCCTATATTAACAGATTCCCACTGGACGCTACTAAAAATGTACCTAAAAGGTAATCAGTGGGTGCTTTACAATCCAATGAGGCACCGACGGGAGTCAGGAAAGGATATACATCTCGAAAGGGCTGAACGCATAGTAAGTAGAATAAAGAAGTACATATATAGCATTATTATTAAGTGCACTGAGTCAGTCGTAGAAAAATGTATAAATTATACGTAATGGGAATGCAATGTGCAGGTTACTTTTGTGGTTAGGTTCCTGCAAGAGTGCGGACATCAGCTGATGAAAACAAGAGATACAAAGCCAATATTGGGCGCGTGCCCTCAACAAGAAGTGGATTCTGTGGACTGTGGCATTATTGTGTGTTATCTCTTGGAGAAGGAGTTTAACCTGAAAGATGTTAGAAAGAAGGAGTTCTCGCAAAATGATGCGGGTGATTATAGGAAGAAGATGGTGGAGTGGTTCGTGGATCATAAGAAAAATTGACAGTGGTGCATATGGAAAGTGAAGTAGATTTAATGACTAGTATATATGATGCCTATTTATAGTATTGCATGATGCATATAATTTGGTGGGTGATATGAAACAATGAAGTATTTTGATGGACAGTGAATTATGTGTGGTAAATTGTGAAATCCGGGCAGTGAATTTGAAACTTCTTTTGGTATTATGGAATACATTGTAGTATGCATTTTGTAGTGTTGTATGCACAAAATTGTTCTGTCATTGCACAAATTATTATGTACTATTTCACTATTTTTTTATGTGCACTTCACAATTGGCTAATGAAAATGGGTGTTTAGAAATACATGTTTAAGGGTTGACTAAAATGCATAAGAAAATATACATCATGATGGGAAGTCATCATCACATTTTGGTGTGCAGAATGGTGGACTTCCTTTGCGACCGAAGGGATTTTTTAGATGATGGTAGTACCTCACTGTATAATATACTTCATGCGAAAAAGTAGTGTTGGTACAGAGTGTTGACACATAGTTTATTATACTATAAGTTATTTATGCGTATCGTCTGGATTATGACTAATAGTCAGGTTCGTCGCAATGTAGTTCTTGAGAAACCATAGACATTTTTCATGTCAGATTAAATCTTTTCATTGATGGTTTGATTCAAAAATGTTGCTCAGTAGTGATCTAAATATGTATATCTAACGAATGTCAAATGGTGTAGATAGTGAAATATTCCCCTAAAGCATTTGGCAGTAATCAACATAGAGGCCTGTCAATAGTGCCATGCTATTTCAGAATATTTACCACACTCGATACTAATTGATAGAATACAATTTTGATATAACAATCGATGATGAACAACTTTTTGGGATTTTCTTCGTATTATTTTAACACACATTAATGCAATTATGGCTCGAAGGTCTAAAATTTTTATAAAAATATAAAAAATTATTTTTTTATAAAATGGTCATTTCATGGGCTATGTAGGCATTTTTTTTTATCCAGGATTTAACTAAATTATTCAAAAGATTTTGGCAAGCTCCCACATATCTTCATAATCGGTCAAAAAATCTATGACTACACACAAAAGCCCATCACACCAATCAGCATAGACTTTATAGGTTTTTTTAGGGTGGCCAATAGTATTTTGTAGATTGATATCACCTTTTTATGCATTAGAAACAGTAGAATTGCCACGTAAATATATTATTTTAATTAACTAACACACTAACATAAGGCATATCTATGAATACCCATATCTCACCTAAACCAATAGAATCTGAAAACGTGTATCTAACCTAGGACGCTCACATAATATAGAACGTCCTTTTATATATTTACCTATATCTGCTGCATGTCAAGAATTGTTTAGTAGGCATGACAATTCACCATTTTCCCGCTTTGAACCATACCTCGCCGATAAAAGGCTCTACATAGTTAGTAACTTGTAAGCTCATAAGCCACAACCATCTTTCATTCAGCAGACACACCAACAAACCCTGTTCACTAAAGCCACGGAAATGCAACCACCGTCAACACAAGTCGGTGGGACGGTGTTCCCGGAGGAAATCATGTCTGAAATCGTTGCACGACTCCCACCCAAGCCATTAGCACGATTCAAACTGGTCAACAAAGGATGGCTCAATCTAATCGAAAATGATTTTTTTTGCATGTGCAGCACCAGGAACAAATGAAGGATAAAAACATCTATGGATTCATCATCCAAGGGCAGTATGGCTTCTATACTCTGGGTTACAAACGGCCAAGGATGGTGTCCAACAAAACTCCCGGATGGTGCTCCCCGACGACCCGAAAGATTATATCCTAGCAAGTTGCAATGGCCTGGTACTCCTTTGCACCACAGATGATGACTTTTACTTATGTAACCCAACAACAGGTGAAGTTGGTGAAATACCCAATACATTCATCAAATTTCCTCCAAATGCCACTCATGCATCTGTTTTCTATGGTTTCGGTTGTGTTCATGGGACAAAAGAGTATAAAATATTGAGAGTTTCACTGTTTAACTCCGATGAATTCATTTCGGAAGTGAAAGTATTCTCAACCACTTCTAATGGCTGGACGTGCGTTGATGACTTTCCGTATGATAACCCGATATCCGGACCTGGAATCTTTGTGGGTGGATCACTGAACTGGCTTGTTTCCCATAGGTTACTTCCTCGTTGCATTGCGTCTTTCTCATGCAGGGATGAAACTTATGGAGAGGTCACTCTCCCCGATTAAATGCCAATATTTCAACAAACTTTTGGGGAGATTGGATGTGTTGATGAGGATAAGCTATGCATATTCGCAAGCATATGTTCATCATTTGAGGAATACGAAATGTGGATAATGGAGACATACAACGACACATCTTCGTGGGTACGTCATTTTTCTCCGGGATATCTGCTTTCTCTGGAGGAGATCATTCTAGGAATTCAACCACCGCGCCTCCTTAAACGAGATGATCGCAAACTGCTCTTGAGGGTCGAACCATGGGGGAAATTTGTTGAATACGATATCATCGATGAGAGTTATGTGATCGTGCCTGGACCACAGTGGGAGGAGGAACTGTGCACTGTATTCCCCTTCGTGCAGAGCTTGGTTTCCCCTCGTCGTTTGATGGATGTCTAGAAATAGCTTGTTACACTTGATCAGTCCAAAAAAACTAACGTACACATAGTATAGTGTTGTTAGTTTTTTTTTTGCATTGGGGTGATCAGTGTTTTGGGTTTATAACATGGGTCACATGAATGTTTATGTTAGAGAAGTAGCCAGAATGTAGGAGCTTAATCTATGTTTTTTGTGGGCATTATCTATGGTAGAATGTAGTGACATTATCACTTTTGATGGCAATTTTCATGCTATGTACTGAAGAATTATGGTAGCTTTGGTTACTTTGATGTACTGTTGGGCCTTCATTCTGATGAAATGTAAGCTTATTAATTTCATTTCCAAATTCTGCTCCTTTCACTCTAGCATAATTTCTGCCCATTATTAATTTGTCTAACATAACAAAATGCTTGAGAAATATTTGCATGTAGCTGCTACGTATGTACTGTCATGATACCACCAGTATACCTGACCATTTCATATATGAATAGTATAGTTCAATATACTATAGCAAGTTGTATTGTACTTGTGAATCAGGTTTTAGAAATCACGGTGAATAATGTATGATTTATGGATCATATACTTTCTACAGTAAAAAATATGTGTGCTTAGGACCAGTTATAAATTTTGCTTGCATACTTCTTCAGTATTCAAGGATTATACACCTAGGTTTGTAACATAATACGCTATATTAACTGGATTTATAACACATGGACAACAATTCCCGTGACTAAACATTGGGAATAACAACCGTATATTCTATTATAATTCGTCCTAATTAACATGTTATTGTATTCAACCATATTTATTAATATAATAATCCATACTTAAGTAACAACCGTATATTCTATTATAATTCGTTCCTAATTAGGATTATAGAACTGTTGCTCCTTTCAGAAGATAAGAAAAGGGGGATATTGGAGACATACATCGTAAGGTATGCCTGTGTTTTTATCAAACATTATGAGGATACTAAGAATACATAATACATATGATAAATTCGTGGACCAATAAACAGAATCACTATAAATTTGGGAAATATATTCAACATACATGTACAAAAATATTACATCCCATTACTCATTAATGTGTATCACAATGCTGCACAAACTAATTTTATCTCATGTGAAAAAAAAAGTACACAAATGGTTGAATGGAATTTATTACTAGCCGTTAGAGCCAAAAGTAACCGTTGAAGCAGGTTGATTAGTTCAAGATATTGTCTATAAATACACAACAATTTTGCTGCCGTGACTACACCAAAAAGCCAAAGGAAAAAAATCTCATCAGCAAATCTTCACCAAACTGAAATGCAATAGCATAACCTCAACCCACAATACCAATGTCTACAGCAAGCAATAACACCATTACCAAATCATGTCCACGATATTCAAAGTCAATGTGCCGAAAATGCGGTCAGCAAACGTATATCTACTTGAGTGAAACAAGCAACAACCCAGGCAAGCTATATTATCATTGTCCGAAGCATGCATTCTCACATTGGTGCATGCCGATCGGATGGGATGATCTGGGATTCGAGACCAGCCAGGAGATCACACAAGCAGTACGGGGATCGGGTAGCGTGAACGAACATCGTGTACATTCACATGTTCGCAATGCGTATGAGATAAAGTTGCACACTCTGTTCATAGGAAATTTCCTAACTTTGTTTGCAATTGTTATTGTTATCTTCACAGTAAAAGGTATTTGATCATGAAATGTGGGATAATATGTAATGTATGGTTATAACTTGTATTTTAGACCACTTTGCTTATTACATTGTTGTTAATATATGATGCATAATTGAAATGAAAACCCATCACCAACTATAATAATAAGGTTTCATAGATATCAGTAATTGAAATGGAAACCCATCACCAACTATAATAATAAGGTTTCATAGATATCAGAAAAAACAAGTGCTGCAACTTACATGTGGGATTAGTTATCAGCCAAAAGGCTAGTATCAAAAACAAAAAAAACAGCATTAACACTGCATGTATAAGTGTATAGGCTAATCAACAAAGCAAAAGATCAAAAATACCTATACACAATGTAGGTACGAGCATAAACTACAAATGTGAGGTGTGAAACACTTACTTCTTCTTCGTAAATTCACCATACGATCTAATGCGTGATTTCCTGGGACGGCCAGGCTGCACTTTAAATGCTGGGGGGAGGATCTTAGCTTCATTCGGAATTTGTGGATCAATGGAAGCAAATCGCTCAGTCTCCGGAATAGGGTTAATGTAGTGCATGTAGCATTTTCAATATGTTACTGATAGGAAGTACTTACTGACATAGCTAGTAATGCTGGACCCGTGTCTCATAATCACAGCTGTGGCGTGCCAACATGGGAATCCGGTGAGCTGCCAACGAGAGCATGTACATGTTCGCTGTGTCAGATCAACAACAACAGATGGCACAACTTTAACCTCAAACAGACAATCAGACCTTTGGTGGACCTTCCACGATCGAGACCGCTCGTTTTGCTCATTCCACAATTTATCTTTCCTGGG
>JAPKLY010000008.1:2552666-2564751 GCA_026898435.1 Prunella vulgaris | reverse complement strand
GTTTTAGTTTCTGAAAATGTTTTCTCTGAGTTGCTTAGTAAATTGGTGGTTAAGGCTGAGTGCACAGTATTCAGATTCAGGATGATTGATTCAGTCCTGAAGTTAAAACCAATGCAGTATGTTCAGTTTAATATGATGACATTTATGATCCTGAACACAACAGTAAATCAGCACACAGGGGACTTTTTAACGTGGTTCGGAGATAACCAACTCCTACGTCCACGACCTGATTTAACAGGAAGCTATCCTCAAAACCCTGAGGATAGGTACTTGGGTTTTACGTGCCAAGGGACACGAGTAGCCAACTTCCTCTCTTAGGAACTGACCCCTGGGCGTTTTACAAGTCCCAGTCCTTCTAACCAACCTATCTCACACTTTGAGAGGTTTGGTATCCTGGTTTCCAACTAAGATAGCTCTAGCAATACAAATCAATGCTAAATAATAGAGCTATCGATCTAAGCAAATATAGAGTGAATCCTACTACAACACTAGGGAAATTTAATTGCAGAGTGTTGTTTATGATATGCTTTGTGTTCTTGGATTCTTGAGAGTTCTCTTGGAAATTTCCCGTTAACCTTGAATGGGTGCAAGGTTCTCCATATTTATAGGCGAGATTCAAAATAGATCCGTTGGAGGAGATCAAATCAAATCTTTCCTATTTTAGGTAGATTGCAGGCTAGAAATACTGTTCGACCTACCCGCCATGCTTATTCTGGCAAGTTGTCACATCACCTGCAGCCTTTTGAGACGCATTAAATGCCGCATTAAATGCTGCGCAGACTCCGTGCATACTTGTCGAAGGATCATTGGCTCTTTGCTATAACGGCTAGTTGACCTTCAGACATTTATCCTTCCTCGTACATTCAATGCTCTGAGTCTCTTGATAATAACTCAGTCTGAACGTGTGTCTTAATGGAGTCTTACTGACATTCTTTTTGTCTCTTGTCCCATAGCATAAATAACCTTCTGCTTTGGACTTACATGATTCAGGTGATCTGAACCACAGCCTGAGTCAGGTCCTATGTGCATTCAGCACAGCCTGATAGGTTATTCAGCTCAGTATGTGTTACCTTTTTGCTTCGGACTTACAGGATTCAGGTGAACTGAACCAAGGCCTAAGTCAGGTCCTATGTGCATTCAGCACAGCCTGATAGGTAACACTTTACTCTTCACTGACTGAGTTCTGTCCTGAACATGCTTAGTGTATTCAGTAGAGACATCAGACAATGGTACTTCAGGAAAGACTTCAGGATGAATCAGCAGGCTTCGATCTTCAGCTTCAGAACAGACAATCTTCAGCGAGACTGACTGACTCCTTCAGAATGATTTACGCTTCAGACTTCAGTAAATTGGGTCGACTCCAATATTCTTCAGTCTTCAGCATGGTCCTTCTGTACTGAATCTCTAACCTAACTATCCTGAACTATTTTATCCTGAACACTATACTTAGGCAAATTCATCAGGGGTTTTGGGATCTAATCAAAATACTCAGATTGTCCCAACAATTTCCCCCTTTTTGATGATGCCAAAACCCTTAAGCAAATTCCTATTCATCTATACAATCAACTGACTTAGTCAGTGAAAATAACTCAGTACCACCTGACGAACTAGGTACTTAGTCTATAAGATGAAAACAAGGAATGGGTTAGTACAGTTCTTGATAAGAATTCAGAAAAGTAAATTCAGGAGTCAACAAGAAGTTGTACTCAGGAAAAATAAATAACTTCATTGATTGATAAGAAAATACAAGTATCCTGAAGCTATTACAAAATTCCTGAACAACTAACTCCTGGTCTAATCTTTATCCTTATTCCAAGCAGTCAGTGGAATCTCGTACATCTCCAGTACTCGATTCAGGACCTGCTTCATCCTGTTCCGATCAGCAACGGCCCCGGCAGCTCGTCCTACTCTGACGACTTCTTCAGAAATTACTTTCCGGTCCAGCTGCTTAGAATTCCTAAAGAGTGGAGGAGGGTACTTAATGAATTCCGGAGGAGCGATCTCAACACCTTCAGTGTCAGCATGTCTGATGATTTCAGCCCATAGATCAGGATGCTCCTGTGCCATCCAGTGATGGAGTATGACGTCTTTATCTTCAGTCTGATCGTCCCATAACCCCACCACATAGAATAGGTATGCCCACCTATTCCGGATCGGAATCCAAACCTCCAGCATCTCAATCGGAATGAAGTCTTCAACAAACTTCGATGGAGGATGACTTTGATCTGGACTGACCACAATCTTCCTCTGAGTCTTTATCCGAGATCCAGATGATACAGATTTCTTTTTCTGGACCTGAGAAGTCAGATACTCATTAGATTCTTTTAGGCGCTGGATCTGACTGAGCATTGAAATTTCTTTCATTTTTGCTATCTTTTCAGCATCAGTCATCACCAATTTCTTCTGAGTGGTCAGCCCAGATGGCATTATATGTTCCTCCATCTCCTTATATAATGGCTCGAGAGACGAATCTTCAGAGGGTCTCAACTTCTTCGGATCTGAGCCTTCAGCAGTTTCGATGGCGGCTACGGATCTAGTCCTCTTTCTATCCGCAGCCTTCAGTTCAAGGGGAAAGTTCTTCTTCTTAGCTTTGCCAGTAGTGGCAATTTGCTTCTTCCCTTCTTCCCCCTTTTTGGCATCATCGTCATTAATACGTCTGACAACTTCATCCACTAACTCCGCCAAAAGATTGAACTGACTATCCATCTCAGTCTGCTTTACCTGCAATTGCCCAATCTGCCCTACCATTCCTCTCAGGCCGATACTGAGCTGATCAATGGCTGAATTGTGTGCAGCCTTCAGTCGACCCTCGAAGTTTGCCATCCTTGAGTCTAGGGCAGATGCAATTTTCTCCTTCTCTTGTGCAGACAGCTCCCTCAGCAGGTCCTCCTTCAGTTCAATTCTCAGCTTTACCAACTTCTCATCAACCAGTTGATCAACCTTTTCAGACAGTTGTTGATCCAGAAAATTGGCAAGCTTGGTCTCCTGCTGAGTCTGCACATCTGAAACCATCTGATTGCAGTTCTGAATAGCATCCTTGGTTTGCTCTGAAATGACAGTGAGTTCTACATTGATTTCAGATCGAGCTTCCCCAAAGAGATCAATTGCTGCATGCATATCAGAGGCCATATCATTCAGGTCTTTATCCAGCCTTTTCATCTTCTTATTCAGAGTTTTAGAATTTGAATCAACCCTACTTGCCTGTCGCTCAACGAGAGTTACCCTTCTGTGCATATTCGAAAGAGCTCGTGAGGAATTTTTAGTGAACATAGCCGCTGGGGTGATCCAGTTTCCTCTAACTCGGATAAGACCTGATCGACCCTCTCCTGAAGCCTCCGCTGCCCCGGGTCCAAGGGGTGCATCATCGGCTGGTGCACTGACTCCCTCAGTGCCACCTTGCTGATCGTCATCAGCAATCACCACCACCTCCATTTCAGCTTCTTTCTCCTTTCCCTTCTCTTCAGCCAACTGAGTCTCGGGCTCAGGATACATTCTGCGAACTGTTCTGATAAAATCCACCATTTTGAGCAGATGATGTAGAGAGTTAACACCAAAATGATCAAAGAAGGCGGCTTCTAAATCTGCAATGCAGTCCCATCCTCTGGACTCTCCTAGCTGGCTGAGCTCAGACCAAGTAGCATTTCTAATCATGGCAAAAGTGCGGAGTTGTACAACTGCCTCCTTCTGAGCCTCAGTAAGATCAGGGAATCTCCTTTCCAACATCTCAGCAGTCTCTCCCCTTGCAACTATTTCAAAATCTGATAGACTGTTTACATCGGGTGTAGGGAAAGGCCATGGTGCTTCATGCTGAACTGATTCAGCAGCCTCTTGCTCAACTCCTCCTTCCTGAGCAGGCTCTTCCTGACCCAAACTCTGATAGGTTTCAGCAATAGTAAGGATCAGCTGGTTGGGTTCAGGGGATGCAATCGGAGCAAATTCAGGAACAGCCTGCGCCTGAGCTGGTTCGATCTCAACAGCTTCAGCAGAATCCTACGCCTGAGCTGATTCCTTCTCAACAGATTCAGCAGATTGCACCTCCATAAGCTTCTTCTCTCGCTCAGCTGACCCAGAGTAGAGAAATTTCAGCTTTTGTTGCTTGGGTCTGGAAGTCTTGGATTTATCCTCCGCTGGCTTTGCTGTATCAGACTCTGAAGACTTGCCTGCCTGAGCCTGGACTTTCCCAGTCATGCTCGCCTGGGCCTTCTTCTTCTGAGTCCGAGGTCTTCTCCTTGTGCCAGCATCATCGGAATAAGCTCTGAAGAGATGGATTTTCGCTGGGATCTCGAGTGATTGGGCCTGATCCACATCACCGAGATCCAGAGTCTCCAAGAGCATAGAGATCTTGGTGCCAAAATGCATCTTGGCCTCAAAAGTTGCCTGCCCCTCTGGCGAGTACTTGATTTTGCTGGTCTCAGCCACCAGCATTTGGAGGAAGTAACCCTCCCAGTCAAAATTGTGCAGAGGGGCATCGGAAATAGCCATCATTGTGAACAGCTTCGGCCTGGAGATCTGCTCCAATCCTCCAGCAATTCCCATCACTCCCTGACTTGTCAGGTCGAAGAAGTGACGGTTTTCAGTCCTCAAGACTGATTTATTCAGGCCGGACTTCAGCACGACATCTCCATCACACAGGGACTGGAGAAAATCCTTCTCATTCCCAAACCCATACTCCACTGGGCTTCGTCCTTTGTTGGGAAGATTAAAAACCTCCTTAATCTTCTCCCGAATGTTGAAGGTGACCCACCTCCTGACCATCTCCTCCTCACCACCCTTTCCCTTCTCACAGGTGGTCAAGGGAATACAAGTTTCCCACTCCTGGGAGTCCTTGTTCTGCGCCATCTTCAGGTAGAAGGCAGCAATGAGTCTGGGGTGGAGCCTCTGTGGCTTTGCAGTGACGAACTGCAGAAGACCTGCATTATTAAAAAGGTCTCGCACAGGCATAATATCGGGGTTGTTAGAAGAAAAATCCCCATAAGGCTCGTAGTGTATTTTGTTTCTTAAATGGAAAAGGTTTCCAAAAAAGGTATCGGCAGAAGGTGAAGCCATGGAAGATTTTATGAGATTTGAAGAGAATCGGTTTTTAGAGAAGATAAGTTAAGAAAATATTGGGTGCATAAAAGTTTTAACAACACGATCTTCTCTTATTTATAGAAAGAAAAATTCGGTTTTAATCGAACGGTTTAGAAAATAGTGACCTATGGAATTCAATGGACAAGATTGAGCAGTAAAAAGTATTTACCTTTTCGGTTCTTCAAAGGTAATTGGTCAAAATTTTATTGATAACTGTTCCCGCCCACAGTGCATTAAATGCACATTAGAGCATGTCCGTATTTAATTCAAACAAATTGAATTAAATAATAACTGAATATTAAAACGAACGGCTGGGATCATTTGGCAAATTAAATTGATTTGACAACACAGCAAACAGTAAAAAAGGATAATGCACGCAATATCAGATGACTTAGACAAAAATCAGGAAACATACCAGTCAGTCAGATATGTATTCTGACTGATACCACTTATTGCCCTATCAGGGTGACAAGCCCTGAATTCTGTGTCCTGAACCTTAGTCAGTCTATACTGATCATCCATTTTGTACTGAATGTTCCTCCTACAACCATTCACATTCTCTCTGAGATTCCCTTCACACTGAGTCCATATGAGTTATTCCCCCTGACCTTGTGTATTCTTATCAGAGATTCAAACTGAATCACCTAAGCCTGGGTCAAGGAGTCCTAACTCTACTGATAACTCAACAAACCTGGTTTCAGGCAAAGCCTTAGTCAGGATGTCAGCTCTCTGTTTTTCAGTAGGGACTCTCTCCATCCTGATGTCCTTCTTCTCAACATGATCTCTGATAAAGTGATGCCTGATGTCTACATGCTTACACCTAGTATGTAAGACTGGGTTTTGGGATATGGCAATGGCACTATTATTGTCACAATAAATTGGGACTTCAGTGGCCTCAACTTGGTAGTCTCTCAGTTGTTGTTTTAGCCAAAGAATCTGAGAGCAACAACTGCCTGCCGCCATATACTCAGCTTCAGTAGTAGACGTTGCAACACTGGTTTGCTTCTTAGAAAACCAAGAGATCAGTTTACTCCCTAGAAACTGACATGTGCCTGTAGTTGATTTCCTATCAAGTCTACAGCCTCCATAATCAGCATCTGAATAGCCAGTCAGTTCTAGGTTGTCATCAGAAGGATACCAAAGTCCTAAGTTGACTGTACCTCTTAGGTATTCAGAATCTTTTTGGCACTCTCTAAATGACTCTTCTTTGGATCAGACTGATACCTTGCACAAACTCCAACTGCATAAGTGATGTCAGGACGACTAGCAGTCAGATATAATAAAGATCCTATCAGTGCCCTATATTCAGTCTGATTTACTGAGGCTCCTTCTTTGTCAGGATCCAGCTTCTCACTTGTGTTCATGGGAATGCGTGAGACTCTACTGGACTGAACTCCAAATTTCTGAATCAAGTCCCTCGCATACTTGGACTGATTGATGAAAATTCCGGAGTCAGTTTGCCTGACTTGGAGACCTAGAAAGAAATTCATTTCTCCCATCATTGACATCTCAAATTTCCCAGTCATCAGCTTGGAAAATTTCTCACATCTTTTACAGATTAGGAGATCCAAATATTATGTCATCCACATAAATCTGAACCAAGAGAATGTCTTCCCCTTCGGTGATCCGGAAGAGGGTCCTGTCCACTGTTCCTTTCACGAACCCGTGGTCTATCAGGAATTGGGATAATGTATCATACCAAGCTCTCGGAGCTTGCTTCAGGCCATAAAGGGCTTTCTTCAGGTGATATACTTTATTACCGACTTCGAATCCAGGAGGTTGCTCAACATACACCTCTTCATTCAGTACACCATTCAGAAAAGCACTCTTTACGTCCATCTGATACACTTTGAATTTCTTGAATGTTGCATAAGCCAGAAACAACCTGATTGCTTCTAATCTTGCGACTGGAGCAAAGGTCTCATCATAATCGATACCTTCGGCTTGAGAGTAACCTTTTGCTACAAGCCTGACCTTATTTCTGACAACAACATTCTTCTCATCCCTCTTGTTCTTAAAAACCCATTTGGTGCCAATAACATGTTGACGCCTAGGTCTATCCACTAACTCCCAAACCTGATTCCGCTCAAACTGATTGAGCTCATCCTGCATGGCTAGGATCCAGTTGGGATCAGCTAGAGCTTCTTCTATGCTTGTAGGTTCCTGATCACTCAGGAAGCAACAAAACATAGCGCTTTCACCAAAGGACAACCTCGTCCTGACCCCCTCATTGATATCTCCAATGATATCAGCCAATGAGTGATCATCTAGCCATCGCCTCCTGCTGACTGGAGCACTAGGAGCTACTGATGTTCCATTGCCTGATCCTGAAACATTAGTCTCAATAATAATAGGCAAAGAAGCGGAACGAGCAAGAACAGGGGATACTGAGTCATTTCCTGAGGGTTGACCAATATCAGAGAAATTGTTTCCCCCTACAGTGTTGGACTCAGTAACTGTCTCAGGTGCAGAAGCATCATCACCGACAGTACGTACCTCAGGTTGAGTCTGTCCTTCCGTCTGAGACTCAACATTTTCCGAGGCAGGGGCTTGCTGAGGGTTGGCCTGAGGTCCATCCTGATCTTCATCATCATCATCCCATCCCTTGGGAGCACTGACAAGTTTGATCTTGAATTCAGGATTCTTCAGACTCAGCCTTGTTACCCTTTTGGTAATTCCCTCAGTATCAGGACTTGGAACCTGTTTCCTATGCACTGATGCAGTCTCATCAAACACAACATGAGGTGTTTCTTCCACACAAAGGGTCCGACAGTTATACACCCTGAAAGCTTTACTGACTGAGCAGTATCCTAAGAAAACTCCCTCATCAGATTTGCTATCAAAGGCTTTCAGCTGGTCTTTCCCATTGTTCAGGATGAAACACTTACACCCAAAAATATGGAAATAAGAGATGCGAGGTTTCCTCTTGTTCCAAGTTTCATAGGGTGTCTGAGCATGTTGTTTGTTCAGCATAGATCGGTTCTGAGTGTAGCAGGCAGTGTTGATTGCCTCAGCCCAGTACTTCTTGGGCAGTCCTGATTCAGCCAAAATGGTCCTGGCAGCTTCCTTTAGGGTACGATTCCTTCTTTCAGCTACCCCATTCTGCTGAGGGGTCCTAGCTGCAGAAGTCTCATGAGCTATACCATGGTTAGTACAAAAGTCAGTTATAATAGAGTTTATAAACTCGGTTCCTCGATCTGATCGAATTCTGACAATGCTCTGACTCTGTTCAGTACTCAATTGCTTGAGTAACTCAGGAAGCTTGACCTGTGTCTCCTTTTTGTTCAGCAAGAAAATAACCCATGTGTACCTGGAATAGTCATCAACAACAACAAGGGTATATTTCCTACCATTTATGCTGACAGGAGTTACTGGACCAAAGAGATCCATGTGCAGGAGCTGAAGCACTCTGTCAGTAGAGAAGGCTTCCTTCACCTTGAATGAGGCTTTGGTTTGCTTGCCTTCCTGACACGCTCCGCACACGTGGTCTTTGCTAAAAACTTCATTAGGCAGACCATCTACAAGAGAGAGTCTAGAGATTTTGTTAATAATCTTGAAGTTTAAGTGACTCATACGTTTATGCCAAAGCCAACTGAGCTCAGAGGAGCTCTTAGCGACCAGACAGGTTTCAGGAGGGCTGCTCTTGAAGTCAGCAAAATATACATTGCCCCTCCTGACTCCTGTAATCAGAACCTGCAGTGTAGATTTGTCCTTTACGAGACACATGTTAGATGTAAATTCTACATTATATCCTCGGTCACAAAACTGACTGATCGAGAGCAAGTTATGTCTCAGTCCTTCAACATATGATACATTCATTACACGGACAGAGTTAATAACAAGGGTTCTGAATCCTCTGGTGAAACCCTTAGAGTTATCACCAAAGGTTACCTGCGGGCCTTCTTGAGCTACATAATCCTGAAGGAGATCACAAAATCCGGTCATGTGCCTGGAACATCCTGAGTCCAAGTACCAGTCCTTCATCAGATCCTCCTTCTTCTTCTTGTAGCCCGCAGTGACCTGAAAAGAATCAGGCCTCAGGTACCCATCTCGTATTGGGTCCTACTGAGTCAGCCATACCCTTCGGGATCCAGATTTGTCTGACAATTCTGACAGCATCAGAAGTGTAGACCTGTTTCCCTGAAATGTCAACATACACAGTTCTCTTCTTCCTTTGTGCCTGGGAAGTTGAGGGTGTATGGGTGTCAGCCTGAGATACAGGAGCCCTATATTGATTTCTGGGGGTGGGCCTCCTGTTTCTCCTTGACCTGGGTGCATTGGGCTGAAGTCTGTCCTGAGAAGGAGCAGCTCGGGCCTGACCTCTTGGCACATGAGGTCTGGTCTGAGTGTTTCTGGAGTCAGGTCTCCATTGCCTTTCAGAAACCACCTGGTTTGTCCTTCTTCTTAGAGAATTGGGACGCTCCTGATGGGCTCTGTGCCCTGTCTGAGGAGTCTGAACCTCAGTAGTCCTAGGTCTTGCCTGAGGTCTCCTTTGTCCTGAGTTCCTTTTGTTCTGAACATTTCTAGGCTGGGCCTGAGAAGTGCTAGGAACAAAATTCTTCCCAGTTTGAGGATTCCTAGGCTGGACCTTGGAGTTCCTTTGGTCTGTCTTCCTAGACTCAGAATGAGAAACTTTGACCTTTTCCTTAGGTTTTTGTCTTGGTTTCTCAGTCCTTTGCCTGACAGGTTCAGCAGGCATTTTCTCCTTCCCTTTGCCTTTATTCTGATGAGCAACACTTGAGCTCTTGTCATCAGTTAGGGCAGGGACAAACTTTTTCTGAGAGTTGCTCCCTGAAGCACCTCTCTTTTTCTTGCCCTTTGGGTCTTTTGTGGCATCATAGCCTAACCCAGCTTTAGCACCATCAGTCAGCTGAGAGAAATTTGTCAACTCATCAACCACTTGGGTAGATGTGTATAACTTCTTCAGCTTGACCTCAAGATGCCCATTGGCTTCTTTCAGGGCCTCAATTTCAGTGGTGTATTGAAGCACTAATTCTGAATGAGCTTTCTCTTTTGAGATCAGCTCAAGATCCCAAGCAGTTTGCTCAGCACAAAGGCGAGCTTGCCACTCAGTTTTGAGCATCATTCTTAAGGCAGTTCGCTCAATTATCAGTTGTTCCTGAGCAAGAAACAAATCAGTATCACGAGTCTCAATCAGCGAGCTGATGACACCCTTCAGTCTTTCTACCTCCAGTGGAGCTTCATCATGCTTATTCTTAGCATTAAGTAGCTCCTCCTGAAGATGTACTAATCTGAGGGCTTCCTCAGTATCTCTTACTCTGAGAGACTCAGTTAACCGATCGTTCTTCTAACTCAGTTGTGCGTTCACATCCACTGTGTGAGTATGAGTCTCCTGCAGCCTTGAGAAGTCAACCATCAATTGCTCTAGGGCGAGCTGAAGGTCGAGTTCTCCTGCTGATTCTGAGCTAAACTCAGGTGCGTGATCAGGAGAAGAGGCAGAAGAACATACCTCATCATCTGCCATCAGGCAGAGGTCATCATACTCCTCATCTGAAAAGAGTTCAGGAGACCGGCGTCCAGGGCCATATGAATCTGAGGAGTCCTCAGCTAGCAACGCTCTCCGGTCTGAAGCCCTGAGCTCTCTTTTGGCTCTCCGATCTTCTCGCTCACGAGCACTGAGCTCCGGACAATCATACTGATAATGTCCGGACTTTTTGCAGTGGTAGCACTGATCTGCATCAGAAGAAAGCTTCTTGTCAGTGTACCTTTTATCAGAGGATTCCCTCCTGCTCCCTGATGATCTTTCAGGTTTGGAGCTGGATCTTCTGGGCTCATCCTCTCTCCTCTTTTCATCTCTGCGTCGCTCAGGCTCATTGCGATCCCTCCTGGAATCTGAACCTCTTCTTTCTTCTCTCCGGGGGCTAGATCTCCTGGGGCTGGAGTACCTGCGATCACGGGTGTCAGTATAAATTTTCTTATACCTGCCGAAACGAGAGTTCAGTTTCTCGAATCGCCGTGCCATCAGGCTGTACTCCAAGGCTAGCTCATCTTTGTTCATGTCTTTTAGAGACTTGGAGCCAGATCCAGCCTCAGGCTCAGGAGTAGCTTTAAGAGCTACGCTCTTCTCCTTTTCAGATGTCTTCTCCTCACTAACTTCCTCACTGACAACACCCATCTTCTTCCTCTTATCGAGGTCAAATTCTAGAGCCTTTAACTCAGAGAATAGGTGTGAGTGAGTGATGTTTGTAAGATCCTGAGTGTTTTTCAACAAAATTACTCCTGTGTCCCATCTTTCAGGGAGACAGTTCAGGATCTTAGAAGACACCTCCCTCTTGGGAAATTCCTTCCCAAGGGTTGCTAGCTCGTTCATCATCTTAATGAACCGAGCTTCCATCTGATCGATGGACTCTCCCTCTAGCATCTTGAAGGCCTCAAACTTCCTGATAGCGAGATCTCTCTTGTTTTCCTTAATCTTTTCAGATCCTTCGCTCATCTCCCTCAGAGTATCCCAGATCTCTTTAGTTGTCCTTAGATGCATCAGCCTGACCGAGTTCTCATAAGAAACGGTGTGGAGTATAATGTTCTTGGCAACATTATCCAGTCCGATTTGCTTAATCTGATCAGAATTAAGCGCGGACCTCTCCACTTCTTCATCTCCGGCGGCTGGAACAGGGACATTGCCAGCAACAGGCCAAGTCGTCTGAAGATTTCTCATAAATCTGATTGGGCCATGTTCAATCATCTGTGGCATCTGATCATGGATAGAATAGAGATGTACGAGTACCCTAAATTTCCAATAATCATAATTGTCAATAGAGAATTCTGGAAGATTGCCCTCGAGGCGTTTAGAACCGGATGCCATGATATGCAGTTTTTCAGAAACAAGATCAGTTCAGTAGACCACCAAAAGTTTCTCCTCAGAAACTGTTGGTAAACAAAGTCAGTGATCTTTTGAACCACTGCTCTGATACCACTTGTTGGTCCCGAAACGAGTTAAATCAGTGTATGGGGGGAATACACTGATGTCAGATTTTTCTGAAAGACTCAGAAAAAT
>JAPKLY010000008.1:2512373-2537666 GCA_026898435.1 Prunella vulgaris | reverse complement strand
TAGGATTCACTCTGTATTTGCTTAGATCGATAGCTCTATTATTTAGCTTTGATTTGTATTGCTAGAGCTATCCTAGTTGGAAACCAGAATACCAAACCTCTCAAAGTGTGAGATCGGTTGGTTAGAAGGACTGGGACTTGTAAAACTCCCAGGGGTCAGTTCCTAAGAGAGGAAGTTGGCTACTCGTGTCCCTTGGCACGTAAAACCCAAGTACCTATCCTCAGGGTTTTTAGGATAGCTTCCTGTTAAATCAGGTCGTGGACGTAGGAGTTGGTTATCTCCGAACCACGTTAAAAAGTCCCCTGTGTGCTGATTTACAGTTTTGTTCAGGATCACAAATGTCATCATATTAAACTGAACATACTGCATTGGCTTTAACTTCAGGACTGAATCAATCATCCTGAATCTGAATACTGTGCACTCAGCCTTAACTACCAATTTACTAAGCAACTCAGAGAAAACGTTTTCAGAAACTAAAACGAGTAGAATCTAAGGGCTCACTTTCCGCACGTACTCTGACTCACTGAGATAGTAGTCCAACTGACTCGCTCCCGAGCAGTCAGTAGGTTTGTTATCTCTACTGAGCCTCCGAGCACATTACTCACACTTAGTTTATCTGACTCGTTACTGAACAGTCCCTGCTGCCCCTGTGGACCTTCAGCGTACTGAGTACTTCAGGGAATCCTGACTGAGTGCGTTAGAGCATTTTTCTGAGTCTTTCAGAAAAATCTGACATCAGTGTATTCCCCCCCCCCCATACACTGATTTAACTCGTTTCGGGACCAACAAGAGCTTTAAAGGTGGTGATGAACTTTAAGTATATGGCTTTTTCATTTCCATGGTTGTCGATGGTTTTCAGTGAGTGATGATAAAATATTATATTAAATAATTATTTTATATATTTTTATTTTATTTTTCTTGCTAATTTTTTGAAATTTTTCGTTAGTAATTATACGTTGATTCAGTCAAAGTTGTTGGGGAAGTCATATCACATTGTAGGAGGATTTGTTACAACTTTACCACGTCCACCTATTTCTCTTGAAAGTTAATTGATTAATATTTTTAATTTATGTTTACATCTCTAGAAAATTGATTTAGGATGTATTTACATCTAGAAAATTTAATTATTACATGAAAAATATTGGAGTTTTCTTTTATTTATTTATTTTTTAATTCGGCATTCTTGCGCTTTTCTCATTTCCAAAAACCCACAAAAAATTTTTCATGTGTTTAACTCCAATTAACAAATTTCTCTAAGTTTATGGAAAAAATCAATTTGAAAGTTTTTTTATTAACATTAATATTTAAATTTCTCCTATTAAGATTTATTTATTTTAATTAACATTGTTTGCTTTCGATTAGTTTATGTTGATTTTAAGAACTATGATTGAAAATGCATTATCCTCAAAAGACCACCATTAATGCTACAACCAAGCTTTAGACGCGGGAAATTGCAAGGTTGCTGCATCAAGCCACTCATGGTCAAATCCATTGAAATTGTCCACTTCGCCGGAATTTATGGCTGCTTCGCAAGCTTTGTCGCTGGAGTTTGTACAGCAACAGCAATTCAAAGCCGTTCCATGTCCATCTCAACTGCTTCTCACCATCTTCATATGGTTGTAACTTGTAAGAGTGATGCCCATTATTGCCAACTGAGCATTTTGTCTCCTTCAGTCGGTTGTGTGAGTGCCCACTGGAGCACCTTCCCCGAGGAAAGGGAATCTATGTTGCTCCATGTCACCAATCGATACTATCAGTACCGACTGACTTTATTTTGATAAAATCTCTCTCTTTCCCTATTTTGATAATAGGTCATGAAAACAACACTATATAAATAAATTTGCCCATTTTTCTTGGAAGACTGCATTAACAAAATATAAAATCCAAAATTAAGTGCAAGAAGAAAGGCATCCACCCGATGAAGGCCAAGGCTAAGAAATATAACCCACAAAAAAATAAGTTAGTAAAAAAGCCAGCATAGAACAAGGAAGGCCCAAATTATATGCACTGTTGGCACATATCCTTTCAAAATTACGTACACCCACAAGTGTTTTCATAATTGAATCTGGACCAAATTGAACAGAATAGCGATTGCCGGTTCAACTAATTTTTTTCAATTTTGATCGATTGAACTTTAAAAATAATTTTTAAAGAATAATCGAATTAGTTATATAGTCAATTCGCGGTTCAATTGGTTGAACCGGTTCTAAAAAACACTGACACCCACCTCTTAATTTTTAAAAAAACCACCGGAAAAGCAAAATATAAAAAAAGACAATCTTATAAAATAAGGGGGAAAAATATTTATTGATAGATTTTTTTTTATAGATATTTTATTGTGAAAATATATAAACCTGTCCAAATTTAATACGGCAAAACTCTTTTGAGTAGGTCTCCCGTGCAATATTGCACGGGTGCAATATATGCCAAAAAAAGGAAAATTTTGAAAATTCGCGGGTCAATAGGATCAAAGTAACAAAATTCGCGGATCTTGAACGGGTCGGGTCGGATTTGCGCAATTTTTAAATTTCAGGATTTTCGCTATACTGTATGAGTAAATTTATGCTACTATAAGGTCAAATGTGTACTACTATAAGAACAAATGTTATTTTTTTTTTACATATATTCATTTGTTTTTGTAGAAAACAAACATGTTAATACAATGTAAGATCAATATGTGTATTATTATAAGAAAAAATATTCGTTTTTCATAAATATTTATTGATTTTTATAGAAATTATTATTTTATAAGATGTAGTAGCACACATTTTGTCTTACAGTAGCACACATATATTCATGTGGTATACATTTTGGAATTTCGATAAAATTAATTTTTTAAGATGTAGTAGCACACATTTTGTCTTACAGTAGCACACATTTTGTCTTATAGTAGCACACATATGTTCATGTGGTATACATTCTGGAATTTCGATAAAATTAATTTTTTAAGATGTAGTAGCACACATTTTGTCTTACAGTAGCACACATATGTTCATGTGGTATACATTCTGGGAGTGGCGAAATAGTAACACATGTAAGGTATTATTACATTAGCAACATATTATCAACATAAAACTAATAATAAAATGAAAAATAAATTAAGAAACACATATTTGTTCTTGTAAAAATACATATTATTCTTATAGTTACTTTAAAAGTAAAAAAAAAAAACTTTTTAAGATGTAGTAGCACACATTTTATTTTACAGTAACACAAATATGTTCATGTGGTATACATTCTGGAAATGGCGAGAATTTTCCTTAAAAATTTTATTGGATCCGCAAATTTTCATTTGGGAAAATTACACGGGTCGGGTTTTGTGCAATATTGAATACGAGTTTTTGTGAACTTTTTTTGTCCCACTTTTTAAAGACTCCTTCTCTTTTTTCGAAAAAGTTGGCAAAACCTTGTGCCAAATGTCAACCTTTTGCCAACTATTTTACCAATTTTTTCGGGCAAAAAATAAAATTTTAAGAAATTGGGAAAAAAAGAAGAAGAAGTTATCCCTCTCTATTTAGCACTAAAATACAAGTTTTCCTATTTAATTTTGCACTAAATTCGTATTTTTGGGACCCATATTATTTAACAAAAAATAACTAATAGTAAAAATAACTAACATATAAAAAATTGAAAAGAAAAAACAACAAACAAATGAACAAAAATATTGTGAGGTTAGGAGTACTTGGTTAAAACATATAAAATCAAATGAGAAAAATATACCGCAAGTAAAAAAGCATCTAACCAACGAAGTCCAAGCTATGTTTTAAAAAGCGGGTTGGACAGGTCGATCGGACAACATGCCGAATGGTTCAAAAGCGTGGACCGCTTTTCCTCTGAAGCACCCAAAAAGCGGTCAAAAGCGGGTCGGACCGGTCACTGGTTGGACCGGTCAACTCGGCGCTTTTGCTTTATTTGTTAAAAAAATTGATTTTTTTTTTTTTTGCAATTTCTCAATTTATTAAATTTAGTTTTTTATCATATATCATCTCAATCGCGTTTTCTATCCTTATTGTTTCCCAAATTCTTAATATATTATTTCCACATCTTCTACTAAGTTATCAACAAAATTTAGACTTGGAATCATGAGATCAAATTTTAGTGTGGTTTTAATTTGGATATTCTTTCAAATTAAATAATTTTATGTTGTTAATCATAGACATTTGATGAACTTCCTATTGATGAACTTAATTTTACATTTGACATTTTTATGATATATGGTGGACTTATTTTAATAAAATATTGACATTTAATTTAGATTGTTAAAATTGAACTTTAAATAACAATATTAGATGTATATTTATTTAATTTTTATCGTAATTTATACATATAATTTATTATTTTAGAGAAGAACTATTTATGATTTCTTTAATTTTTTGTATATAATTATATATTATTTAATTATGATGTCATACCGGCTCAATCGCTTTACTAACGGTTAGACCCGATCCGATAAAAAATATTAAGATGTCCGGTTCAACTTCCGCTTCCGCTTTTAAAACATAGAGTCCAAGGCAAAAAATAAGACACAAAAAACTAATTATTAAGGCCCACATAAAACAGAATACAACAGCAAAAAAATTGAGCCCAAAACAAATTGGGCTATAAAAATAAAATAAAAGTTTGAAGTTATATACATATCTGTACACACAATTAATAATTTTAGTAATTGAAATGTATATGTGATATCGTAAATATCCTATTTACTTTTTCTCTCAAAATGTGTATACCCATTGTTAATTATCGGAAAAACTATTGAAAGCGTAATTTTTTTTTTTTTTTGTGAAGTACCAATATTTTAAATAATGAGTTTTTTAAATAAAAAAGAAAACTAGAAAAATGGAAAAGAAAAAGCAAAAAAAAAAAAAAAACTGAACAGTAAAAAAATCACGTAGATTGTCTTTGAATGGTGAAAAAATTACCTCCCAAAAAAAACTAGACAAATGTGAAAGGAAAAGAAAAAAAACAAATCAAATAATAAATAAAAATTCAAAAATCTTCAACAGACAACCCAAACAAATTTTTTCTTGATTGTCTTTCAAAAAATATACTTTTCTCTGGAAAAGAAAATCCTTACATTTTTAGTATCACAATGAATGAAAGGGAGTGCCGCACAATCGGGAAGAAGCGCTGCCATCTTGATGGGCGGATGGTCATTGAAGTTCGAGTCAGAATTCAGTGAAGAGTAGTCGGGATCGAACCTGTTAATTCGATATCAAATCGAATTGACTCTGGTGGGAGAAATTACGGGCCAATGCAATATTGTGGAGATGTGTTGTGGATGTGAGGAGAAAGGAGAAAGAGAGAAGAATGTAAAAAAAGACCCACTAACAGAATATATAAGCTCTTGCGGCCCACGAAATCGCCAAGTATTACAGGAACAAAATAAGTTAGGCTAGATTATTGACACTAGTTAAATTAGATAATACACTACTCGGGTGAATGCACTATCAAAGTTTTTTTTCGAAATATTTTTACTCTTGATTTTTTTCCGAACATAGAAAAAATTTAAAGAAATTTTTTTAAAGGTAATGTTTTCATCAATTTTGCTAATGCAGATAACTTGGCCCGGTAGGTTAAGTACCGGACACGAACTTTCAACTTGACCTATTAAAAAATATACTCTCTAGGTAATAAAATTAATTTTATACTTGAAAATGATACACAAATTATGAAAATAAAGTATGTGAATGTAAAGTTAAATAATAATAAAATAAAAAAGTGTATTTTAAACTTTTATAAATGTACAATATTTTTTTTTAGCTGTACAAAAATAAACTTGTAACGTTCAAATATAACAAATATATAAGTAGAGTTGAGACTGATGGAATATTTATTTAAGTAGACTAGTCTTAGTCTTTACAAAAAACTTATGAGTATAACCGACCGACTTATTTTAAATGATTATATATATATTTATATAGATAGATAAGTATTTATCATATTTAATTTATATATACATATATATTATTGCTGGTTAATAATTCCAAAGCTACTATCTTTCATCTTTTTTATATTTCCAAATTTACAAAATATTCTGGAGATACTTTTCAGAGTCGATGTTAAGAACTTTGATTCCAGATATGTCATTATACTCTGATTGATTCAACGATGACAGTATGAATTCTACACACTAATCTCCTTTTTTTTTATTTAATATTTCTTCACATATTAATATTGTTTAGTTTTATTATTTTTGTATTTACAGTAAAAGATATATTTGGATAAATATTTTTATATTTGAAAATAATCTGCCAATTGTCCCTAAAATAGTAAGAATAGACTAAAATAAATTTAAAAAGTTTTTAAAATATATAAAAAATTATTGCAATTTTAAATATTAAATTGAATATATGTAGATTTTTTGTTAATTTTCTAAAAAGCTCACAGGGTTGACTTATTTACTTAAAAGGTCATAAAATAATCTATATTAAACAATAGATCAGATTTAGATTAAAACTTTCCGTTTACTATATAAAAAAAAAGCATTTTAGAAACGGCATTAACCATCGTTTTTGGTCGATAATATGCTTTAGCGATCGCTTTCATTCAATTGCTAAAACAGTAGTCGTTTACCGATCGTTTGTTAAAAGCGATCGTTGATTTAGGGACCACTTTTACGGTCTCTAAAATTGACCCAGATATATTTAGCAACCGCTTATAAAGATCACTAAATGAAAATTAGGCAGTCGTTATATTAATAATTAACTAAAATGTAAATATGCAGACTTTATTCAACTAATGTATTCTCAACAAAATCAACGAAATGACTTGCAAATCACCTGTCGTTGCTATATATATTTACTTAATTACACAAAAGAATTAAAATTCTAAAAAATTTCTCCACCTTCGATTCTGGGTTTGGTGATCTTCATGAGTAGATAAACAATCTTTTTCAGAATCTTGTCATCATACATTGGTAGGTCAAAAGTTTTCTTTGTGGAATTCAAATTTGGTGCTGCTATCGTTGGAGAATTCAGAAGCTAGCTCTTTTAGATCTTTTATTGGTGCTGGGGCCCCACAATAAAACACACCTGCAGTGAAAATATATATTTATATCATCAACAATAATAATTAAGTGCAAACATTTATAATATTAATTGCTGATTTGTGATAATATATACTCCTCCGTCCCAAAACTACTTTCGCACTTTCCTTATTTGGACGTCTCAACTCTTCTTTCACACACATAACTTTTTACACTCACAAAAGTTAATAAAATACATTTTTTCTTATTTTATTATTTAACTTTACACTCACATACTTACTTTTTCTTAATTCGCGTGCCCGGGATGGAGGTAGTGACATGTAAATACTTGATGCTATATGTAACAATTGTTTTTAATATTAGTACATAGCTGATTTGACTTTATTTGAATGTATATTAATTATGTTTAATACTTTAATTCATGAGTAGATCGGCCGGACTTTGGACTTTCAATCTCAAATTCCTGTTTGTTTCAAGACTCAAATGTAGAAATCTTGAAATCCCAATTAATTCTTCTCAACTTTATCTACTCTTCTATATATTTTCTCTATACACTTATTTCATAGAGGTTTTGTTTGGATGTAGCGATGGATTTAAGCCTATCAATTTTAAATTTCACAATCTAAATTACTCCATTTGTCTAAGTAAAACATTCACATTGATGAATTTCAAATATTTAGCTACTACTCTAGATCAGATTAGTTAAATTTTAAATACTTAGGGAATTTATGATATTGTTAAAGCTTTGTGTGAAAAAAATTCATTATAAGCATATCATAAACTAGTTTTGAAGTATCAAAATTTTAATCAGGAGTATCAAAAATCTTATCAAAAATATAAAAAATCTGGGTCAATGATATTATATTCTAGTTGCTATAAATTTTATTGACTCCAACTTCTTTATTTTTTGATCGGTTATTGACCCCAACTTCTGATAAATATTTTGATACACTTAACCAAATATTTAATACTTTAAAATAATTTCTTGATAAGCTTATCATAAACCATTTTCATATAAAATAAACAAAATGTTGTACAAGTATATGATCTTAAGAACTTACCAACTGTTGAATGAGGATGATCATGAGCAATCCTCTTGTAAACTGCCCTCCAATTAGGTCTAGCAAAGTGAGACATAACCCTAGTTCCAGAGACAATGTCCACTCCATTTTTAGCATGGTTGATTGTTTGAAGCATAGCAATTAGAGCTGAACGAGCATCCCCTTCCTCGTACACACTCGTGCAATAATTGTGCATTTCTATCGCCCTCTGCTCATCCATTTCAGCTACCTCATTCATCACATCCTTGAACCAATCGAACGACTCTTGTTCTCTCGTCATCCAATAGAAATACGCCCTCCTTGTCTTAAAGTCGTGTTTGGGACTCGTTTTTCGCTTAGAAAATAAGGATTTCTGGGAATCATTAGCTTCATTTCCTTCCTTGCCTTTCTCCAAATCCTCTGTTTCTTTCATATTGTTAGCAATGTCCTTTAAGACACTGATCATCGGAGTTGCTCCGATGCCCAGGCCTATCAGTAAGACGACGTCGTACTTCTTGTAATCTTGAGTTGGAGCTCCATATGGACCATCAATCCTTACTTTAGGGACGCTATATCATCATGCAAGTCGTTGAGTAATTAAATTTTCAAGAGATTTTATGGAAAGTAGTTTTCAAAATTCACAGGAATTTGCACACTACTTAAAAAAGAAAATATTAATTTATTTGCACACTCACAAATTTATATACATATTTACCTATATGACACTACTTTATATATAAAACATATTTTTTTTAAAACACATAATTTTGTAGGGTGTAAGTTCCTACGGGAGGGGAGTAATAAAAGATATCTATTGTTGGATATCTTGAACCTTTCTGCAATCTGGTCGGGGGTATCGGAGGGCCATGTTCCCCCGATGGTGTTTTGAGGGCATCACACGCTCCACCCTGACTTCTAGGATCATTTTGAATTTGATTCACATGGAATATATATTTTTATATTGGTCCTGTAAATTTAAAAATATTTTGAGTTTGGTCTTTTTACAAATTTATAGGACTAAAAATAAATTTGGTTTTGGTCCTGTAAGTTTGTAAAAGGATCAAACTCGAAATATTTTTAAATTTATTGGACCAATATAAAAAATTGTAATTTATGTGGATCAAATTCAAATTCGTGACAAATTGTAAGATTACAAGAACTTTAATCCCCGAATTTTATACATGGTGTATGTTATGTTTGGATTCAATTTTAGTTTTAAGTCTGCTAGAAATGTATAAATAGTCTATCAATTGACCTAAGTGATTATGACCAGAAAAATAAAATGACATTCTTTTTTCTGTCTATAGACATAGTAAACCACGTAAATTTATGAGATTAAAATCTTTGCAGTCCTGTAACTTATTCTCAATTTGAATTTTGTTCACATAGATATTACACATTTTGATATTGGTCCTGTAAATTAGAAAATATTTTGATTTTAGTCATTTTACAAATTTACAAGACCAATATAAAAAAAGGACTAAAATTAGAATATTTTCAAATTTACAAGACTAATATCAAAATATGTAATTCAAGTATGACAAATTAAAAAAAATGTGATAAGTTACATGACTCTGCAAAAACTTTATTCCCTTAATTTATCTTCTGTTATTCTTTATTTTTGTATTTCTTCATTTATAACACCTGTAGAAATATTGTACTTTATTCGAGCAATTAAATGTATATAATTGTAAAATGGGTGGCCTACCTGGGATTGTTTTCTCCTGCCAAAAAGTCAGCTCTATGAGGCCCACTTTCTCCCGCCGGTGGCGGCTTACAAACCTAACAACTCCAGATATAATTATATATATACTTAACAATTTAGACATGAAAGCAATAATTAAAATTTCATTAAAATATAATTTTGTCACTTGAATTTGATCAATTTCACCATCTAAATTAAGACAAAAGTGCCACATTAAAAAAAAAAATTCACCACTTATAATTTTGTGATGGCATATGTATGAAATTTATTGATAGTACTTATGAAATTCATATCATTACATTCATTTATTGATATTCAATATCAATTCTTATACAGTATCAACAATAAATATTATGATATCATTAATTAATTAATGTAATGATATAAATTTTACATAATAAATAAATTTTATAGGAGATTTTACGCTCAGGTATGTCTTTATAGTACTACCATATATCTTGAAGAGTTTGACTAAGAAGATTAAAAAGAACTACGAATTATATTTTACATCCTTTTAATAGGATGTTATATACATACATATTATATATATATAATTTTTAAATATAAGGCCGCTGCAAAATGACAACTGTAATTTATTATAGTTTTAAAATGAGGACTGTAATTTCATCGAGCTGGTAATTTAAGGACAATAGCTTGTTGACTTCACAAATTAAATTTAAATTAGACTGAATCAATCCTATATCAAGTCGAACTCAAGTCAATTTTGGGTTTATCCAATTTGGGTTTCTTTGGGCTTATCCAGGCTTATTAATTTGATCACTTTTAAAAATTATTATCCTTTAATTTTCAGTCTGGATTATGATCCTCATTTTTTGCCACCCCTAAGTTAATCTCCCTAGGTATATTAATCATTCTAGAGAAATAAAAACTGACTAAAAAAATTGTTAATTTAGAAGAATTGATATCATATTTCAATTTTTCTTTCACATTTTTTCTCCTGATAGACATTAACTATGCAGATTTATTATATGTCACATACTACATATTTATTGTTATGTAATGATTTTCTTACTTTGTGTTAAATATTTTTAAGTGGCAACATACAAAAATAGACTAGAAAGAGAAATACATATTTATAAAAATGAAAAAAAAAGGTTGATTAAGGTTTAAAAATACTTACCCGTTTGTAAACTTGTTTAATTTGTTTGGTCCAATCCCCAAGTGCCCTTATGTGAACACTTATATAATTATCCCTAGGAGCTGACGTAATTGAAAAAGGGTGCCTGCACGCAGTTAATGGGCCCACTTAAACTAATTAATTAATTATATATATAAATGGAGACAAAATGTAGGTTGGTGAAACATTAATATTAATTCAACGAAAGATTATTTATTTATGTTTGTTAGTTGATCAGGATAATGTAAATAATTAATCATGGGTACGATCAATTTTTGATTACATAGCTAGCGCACATATATAATTAATTAATTAATAATTATTTTTTAATTAAATGACTACTGCCATCGTTATTATACTTATTTACAATGATATAAAGAGATACGAATTAATTAATATAAAAAGGCAGGCATTAATTAATTCATGACGTACCATTCAAATGGAGAAACAGCTGCACAGTTGACAAAAATGTATTGTCCACTCTTATATTTGAATTCTTCATCAGGCTTTGACATGTGTAATTCTAGCACGTCTCGATGAACTGCCACCTTTACTCAATAATATATAATTAATTCATGCCCATTAATTAATTAACATTTAAATTCATATATATAGAATTAGAATTGAAAATTTATTTAATTATATAAAAACAATAATATATATCCTAATCAAGCAAACTTACCTTCAGAATATTAACAGGCTTGATTTTGGATTTGAATGTTCTGCCTAGTCTTTCTCCACCATAAATTACCATAGGAATTGTCAGATACATCCACGTCTGCCGGTATTAATTTGAATTTAATTAAGAGAGTGTCAATTTGTTGAATTTAAATATAAATAAATTAAAATAAAAATCGCTATGCTATGCTATGCTATATAAAATGCATTTGACACTATAATATGTATACATATCTTGTAATACATACTCCGCGCGAGCAAATTATTATAAAAAAAATGGCTTGAATTTAATTAGGATTGTGTTCAATTTTAGTCCAATATCTTTTTGCCTTTTCAGTTGTAGTCCTTTTGAACCAAAAGGACTAAAATTGAAAAAAGAAAAAACATATAAATTAAAATTTTGAACTCTGAAAAGGATTAAATTGACAACAAAATGACCAAAAATGAAAAAAAAAACATATAGTACCAATATTGAAACCTAAAGGACCAAAATTGAAAAGTGACAAAATAAAGGATTAAAATTGGACACGGCTTATGTTATCGTTCAATTCAAAATGTCAACTCAAAATTTTACTATCATGTTTCAATTTCAAATTTCATTTTATTAATGTGCGTATAGCATTGTGCACTAAGTGAAATGAAGTACGAAACTAAAAATGCAAAAAAAAATAGAAAAAAGCAAAGCGTGTGCATATATATATATATGTGTAAATAAAGTGCAAAAACTCACAGTTTTCTTGTACCAACGATGAGTCAAATAAAGCTTGATCCCATGAATAATGAGGAGGGTGTAGACGATGATGAAGAGGTGGTGTGAATACCAAAAGGCATTGAACCCTGTCAGCTTTTTCATTAAGTCCCACTCTTTTTTGGGCTTGCCATCTTTGGCCTTTGGTTTTTTATCTTTTCTTTTTCTAAACCATGGCGATGCAAGTGTGAATGCTATAGCCATTAGAACCACCATTATAATTCCCGTCACCCCTTCCCAACCCTTCACGAAAAACCAATAACTCGTTGGTTGTTCGCCGAAGAATTTCTCCATCGGCTCGTACTTTTTTGGGTCTGCATTGAGAAGGCGAGGGAAATCGCACGCTAAATGACTTATCCCGTGTATTCCAACCCCTATTCCAATCGCAACCGCGATTACCTATGTGAAAATAAGGCACCCATATTAAGGGAAGAATATGAAAGAAAGAGACGGTTACAAAAAGGGGCAATTTCTTAGTTTTATTACAAAAAAGGATAAGTGTGCAATTTTTTAGAATATTTGCACACTCATTCTGAGTGTGTATTTTTTATAATTTTTGCACACTTACCACTCTTTGCAATTTAAAAAAAAATTGTGTCCCTCTTTATTTTTTTCCCGGAAGAAACCACCATTACATATGCTCTCCTTGTATGTAGAAAAGTATACTTACTTGGTGGAAATTAATATTGTCATCAAAGGGGACGAGAGCTCCAAGTGAGGTCTTGTTCCTGAGCCAGGTGATGGTGTTGCGACACATCGGAAACAAAATCAAGGCCATGTTCAACTTCAACGTCTCGGCGGCCCCTTTCGCCATGCAAACGCAATGCCCCATTACTTGAAAAGCTTCTTTATTCTTATACTCCACATATTTGTAAGCAAAGAGGGCTCCCATTGCTGCCATCCAAAGAGCCAACACCCAAACCCTTTTCCAATTATCCTTTAAAAAGGAGTGCACCTCTCTTTTCCACCTTATTAAAGGATGATCTTGTGTGGGACGCTTCTGGCTTATCATTTTACTCAATTCCCCTCGGCCCTCTGGACCTCGTAGCAGAAGCATCTCCAACTTTTCTATCTGTTGCAATGGATTGATTCTTGATTTTTAATTGACAAATATTGATTTGGTCCTATTCACTTTAGTTTTTGAATAATTGATTATTTCATAAGTCGCCATTATTAATTTCCTTTAACTTTCAATGGATTAAGTGATTTTTTTTAATAGTTAAAGAAATACTTGATAAGAAATGGGGGGAGTAATATATTCCTTCCATCCAACTATATATATATATATATATATTAGTTTTTGGTCATTGCACAATAATTTTTTCATTTAATAAAAATTAAAAATTATATTAATAAATAAATTTTTTTATTTTATTTTCTTTACAATTTCTCATTACTCTACACAAAAAGGTTAACATATATGATCCATTAATATATATTAACTATAACAAATACATTATTAATTTAAACATTAAAAATAAAAAAGAAACATATAAATATGAGTTAAGGAATTAAGAGGGCTAATTTTAGTTACCAGGATGTAACCGAGATTGTCGGGGTCATTTTCTTCCATGATTAATCTTGCGTATTCATCAGCTCGTTTCTGAATGTTGGGTAGATGATTTGCAGAAGCACTTGAGCTGATTATCTGCACAGAAAAGTCGCTTTTTACCCATCTTTTTTTTTTTTCTAACTTTTTTATGGATTGTCCACAATTTTTTATTTTTATTTTAAATAAACTATACTCATAATAAAAATTTAGATTGCATAATACCAACACAATTACCTTACTTCTATCTATCTTATAATAAAACATTTATTTTTATTAAATACCATGCCCAAAACTTCTGAGAATAAGTAATAATTATTCTCTATGTTGCTCAAATGAGTGAGGAAAAAAAAAACCTCTTTGATTTCTTCTTCACTGATTCTGCCGTCTCCATCTTTATCAACCCTGCAATTTAACTCTGGATTAATAATTACAATTACTATAAATAAATATATCTGCAAATCCTTGAATTTAATTATGATTTCTTACGTACATGTCAAAAAATATTTGAAGACGACCACCAAAACTCTGATCAGCAATCTGATCCCAGAACTCTTTCAAGTCCTCTTGGGTTATTGAATCAACGGAGATTCTCCGACGACGACAAAGCGCGTCGAAAAGCTCGCCGGCAAACAACTTATCAGTCTCCTGATCTTCCTTCTTATTCATGCCTATATGCATGTGAGTATACATATTAATTACTAATTTAAGTTTTTTTATGAACCATTTTTTTTCGTGCAATTTAAAATAATATATATTATTTATATAATATATTTTTACTATTAAATTGATATATTTCAATAAATTAAATTGTATATTTGTGTAAAGTAATATTCACTTCTATAAAATGTATTTCCACTGTCTCTTTTAGCTAGGTTGTCCATCAAACTTCTTCTTATCTCGATTTTGAAAATAAACTGGCAAACAATTATTTTATAGCTTAATTGCAAAATAAGTCATTATATGTTCACAAATTACAATTTTTTAATTTTAAAAAAAATAAATTATCACTTTTTTTTTACAATTCAAATTTCAGGCAATTTATCCCTTGTCCAAAAGATAATGCAGGCAAATAAATTCACAGTAATCGCATCCACATCATTAAATATTATAAAATAAAATTAAATTGATTAATTTTATATTTTTTTAAATTTGAAAATAAATAAAAAATACATATAATTTTGAAAAATATTATTCATATTTTTAAAAATTTAAAAGTTTGTAATGTGTTTTAGAAATAAATAAAAATTAGAATTTTTTTTAATTTTATTTAAAAAATACACTCATATTTTAATATATTTAAATAAATAAGTAGATATATATTATTAATGTAAAAATAAAAATATTTTTAAATTAAAAGAAGTACATTTTTTTAAAATTTTAAAATAAAAATATTCAAAGTATAATAAAAATATTTAAATTTATTTGCAATGACTCTAAATTTAAAAAGTATACTATCTTAAAAGAAAAAGAAGAAGAAGAGAAGAAAAAACATATTTATAATATAATTAATTTTAAAATATATTTTTTAAGTAAAATAATATACTCTCGGTCTCCAAATAGTTTTTACTTTTTTTTTTAATTCACCTTACAAGTTTAAAAAGGTATGAAGTATGTTCTGAAATATTCTTCACACTTTTTTAAAATTCTCCTCACAAATTATAAATAACATGTGAACTATTTAGGGATGGATGAAGTTATAATAATTATATAATTTGAAATCAAGAATTCTACGCTAGCTTTTATAATTTTAAGAAATATATATAATTTCTATAATATAAAAAATATATAGAAATTTTATATATAATATATTTATATAAATTTAGAATCAGTATAAATAAAATATTTATTTTTTAATATAATTCAATATATATTTATTTTTAACATAACTAAAATATTTATTTTTTAATATAATTCAATATATTTTTATTTTTTAAAGAAATCATGTATAAATATTTATAAATTTAGTTTTATATTTTATAATAATATTTTATACTTTAAGAAAATATATTTTTAGGTTTGATATATGTAGTAATAAAATATTTTCATTTAAAATTATAGTAAATATGTATTTATAATTTTTTATAGTATTTATTAAATTAAATTAATTATGTTTATAAGTTTTTAATGATCGATGTAAATTCTTATTGGAATAATGATTATATATTTATTAGTATATATCAATTTTCGGGCAAGTAAAATTATTCAAAATTTAAATTAAAAAAAAAAAGGTAAAGATAGTAATTTATTTTGTTAAAATACAAAAATTTAGACTAAATTCTCATTTTATCTATTTTTAATAATACTCATTTTTATTAAAATGCCCTAAATTTCGTGCACAAGTAAATTGAAAATATCGTACTAGATAGATTTTCATTTTAAAGGTATAAATGAAATGTATTTTGGATGACAAAAAAAAAAGAAACATTTAAACTTAATTTGGAAGAGTGAAATTAGTAATCAACATTTATTACCAATGCATTCACCAAAGAGTGAACGAGGAAGCAATCCATTGGTGGTGGCTGTAAGCTCATTGAACTTCCGGTCAACCCGCTCCCACGCGCCGGCGTCGGTCTTGCTGATGAACTTTAGGCCCTTCAGAGCTTGCGTCGCCGCAGACTTGCTCGGGTCGAATTTCCCCGCCGGCTGATGGCGGCGCGTCGCTGTAGCCAATATTTTGACCTCCCTCGCCACTTTCTTAAATCTGGATGAAGCCATTCTCGTTATTGACGTTGACTTCTTTTCCAGCCTCTCACCGCCGCCTCCTACGGCGGAGACGTCCAAGGTGTAGCCATCGTCGCCGGCCGTGTTAGGATCATCAGGGAGGGCGAAACGAGTGACCTTTTTTACGCCGTCTAGCACCTCGCCGGACGACGGCCGGTTGTCTCCGACTGTCTCCGTGCCGGAGAGGCGGTGGTTATGGTCGGGGGTTTCCATATGGAATAGAATAAACTAGTTGCTAATTAAAAGAAAAATGTGTGGTCAAGAGGGAATTTATATATAGGTGGCTGCTCTATTTTAGTTTAATTAATTAATGTGATATATATTTGTTTGAGCTGGAGATATCACACATGACATGATGGCTATGCATATTCTTCTTCTTTTTTATTATTTATTCAACTAATTACTTTAATGGAATCACAATCACACAGACATGATGGGTATGCATATATATTCTTCTCTCTCTCTTTTTTTTTTTTTATCCATACTAATTATTTTAGTGGGAGTCACTATATGCACAAGAATTTGTAGATTATCTTAATTATTATTGGGTAACTTTTGAATCATTACTTACTTGGACTAATCATAGGATTCTTAAAGTTATATATACTCTCTCATTCTAGAATTAGTCTTAATTTGCATACTAATTAAGAAAGTAAAAATGGTTAGGAGTTGTTATGACTGGATGGATTCTCAAGCTCGTATTGATATATATGATATTGTTTATTTTAAAACTATAAAAATTTTGTCATTTTACATTGTTTCACCTAGAATCATGATTCCGATACTATTATCTACTCTTTTCTCTTTTTTTTTAATAGTGATGGGCACACACAAATTTAATTTTTAATCTTTCCCAAAAATTCTTATGTCAATAGAGATACTTGTCCATCCTTTTTAATCTCATAATACTTTCATACTATTTTGATATGGAAAGTTGTTTGATACTCCAACAGGAATTTAAGGCATAATTTCGTAAATCTTTATATTTAAAATAAATAACGAATTGAAGTGTATATATGCAAGCTCAAAAGTAATAGCATCTTTAAAATATATATATATATATATATATATTATGATGATGAAATTTATGAAAAAATTTCATTTAAAGAAAAGTTTTGTAGGATATGGATGGAAAAAAAATATAAACTTTATTCTAAAACACAAAGAAGAGTTAAATTAGCTGTGAAATTCTTGGTTATGCTTTATATCATATCAAAAAGTTAAGCAAAAGTATTACGTTTTATACGTGGGCATGATACTTTATCATGATCATTCGATATTGTCACCTTTTCGGTAAATTATAACATAGCATCGATCAAGCAAGGAAGTGACCTTGTGGAGACCACTGGCGGCTCTACAAACGCTACCCTCCAAATTGAAAATATTTTATTATTATAGGTATTAAAAGTAACACAAATTAATGGTACCTGAACTACGTACTTTTATATAAAAAAGTGATAGTTGATTATAAATTAATGTATTTGTATTTACGTATATATGTACATCGGGATTTTATTACCATAACACCAAATGTGGAGTGAATACATGCATTGTCCGCATTGTGTTAAAATTGAGCTGGATAGCGAATGGGATTCGAATAAGGAGACCGTTGACCCAAAGTAGAATTTTTTTAATTGGTGCTAATTTTGGGCGAGTCATAACTCACTCAATTGAAATTGATTTGAGGTTTGATTTGTTGTAGTGTATAACTAGCGCAATAAATTTTTTGTAGAGCTAAATAACCGCTTGTAAAACCATCCAAGTCATCTGCATAAAGACTTCAAACTCAGAAGAAAAATTAGAAGAATAGAACCAGAAGACTTCAAAGTGATTAGTTGTTTTTTAGATTTTGCATTTTTTAATCAGTACAAAGAGAGGGTGAAGATTTCACTCAATGGATACTCTCATTCTAAACAGTTGTAACATATCTCCTACTTCAAAATTCGATAAAAGCGTAGTACTCTCTCATAATGGACATTTATATATATTACTCCCTCTGTCCCAAGTTAAATTTTACACTTTCCTTATATGGATGTCCCAACTCTTTCTTCACACCCCAAAAAAGGAAACAACACACACTCACAAAAGTCAATAAAGTACACTTTTTATATTTTATTATTTAACTTCACAATCACATACTTCACTTTTTCTTAATATGCGTGAAACTCCACCAATGAAGAAAATGCTGGGACGGAGGTAGTATATATATATATATATATATGTATGTGTGTATATATATATATATCATTTGATCGAGTTACTTATATTTTATGTTCTTACTTTTCTTTTAGGGCTCATTTGGTTCAATGGACAAGATAGATTAGACAAGATTTTAATCTAGATATTGTTATTTGTGAGTTAAATAGTATATTTGGATTGATGGATTAAGATAATTTGTAATGTAAAATAATTGCATTTTGAATGTTTAAAATTAATAATAAAAAAAATGCAATTGACAATTTTGCCCTATATATCATAAACAAAATTAAAGTGATTATGATTTTCCTTTCCAATATAAGAGGAGTATTTTAGTAAAGATAAACACAAGAGATTATTATCATATCTCTTTCTTAAGATAATATATCTATCATTCATCATTGAATTTTAATTTTGGGCATTTGTCCATTAAACCAAACATCAAATTAGATATTTTAGCTTATTTAACGAACTAAATGAGGTCTTAATTTAATTCTTCTTGATTAGTGTTAATGTGGCTTCATAAGCTTTATATATAAGTGTTGATGTGGAGAGCAAAACACAACATAATATATCAGTAATTTGATATATAAATGTACGAAAATTAAAATAAAAAGTTCTACTTAAAATTGATATATATAGTGGTACTCTAAATATGGCGACCCATTAATATTTTACAACTGCTACTCATCTTAGTTTCTGACATAAAATCTATTTTACCCCAATGATAAACTGTATTAACCAAATATGCACAGATCAAGTCTTAGTTAATTTAACACCTTGCAGTCTACGGTAATTTTAAAAATATATTTAAGTAATCAGGAAAATATTAATTGTCTTTGATTTATAGTAAATTTTGTGTGGAATTATGTAATAGAATGAGATCAATATAAAATGTGTCATTGCAAATAAAAAGTTAATAGCATGAGATTAATATAAAATGTGTCATTGCTAATAAAAAGTTATTACTTTTAATTAAAAAGTGATAAAATTTTAATAAAAATTAATAATAATTTTGTTAAAAGTTACTTATTTTTCCTTAAAATATTGTCATATTTTACTATAAACTTATTACCGAATTTTTTAAAAAGTGATAATATTTTTGTTAAATGTGATCATCACTTCCATTAACAATATTGTCATATTTATTATAATAATTATATCACTATTTTTTTATCAGTTTCGTGCCACGAGGCGATTTCACGCAAATTTTTTTCTTGATTTATTTATTTATTTATTTATCTCTTGTCTAATTCTGTTGTGCATCATTAGTGTTATTTACAACTATCAAAAAGGTACTCCCTCCGTCCCGATATAAGTTGCTCGTTGTTTTTTGGTACACAAATTAAGGTACAAATGAAAAAGTATAATTGATGTGATAGAAAAAATGAAAAAATATAAATGATATGATTGAGAAAACTGAAAAAGTAATGAAAATAATGTAAAAAGTATTGAAAATAATAATAAAAAAGTGAATATATAGTAGTTTTAAAAAAAAGGTAAAAAAGCAAATGAGTAACATATTGTGGGATGGACGAAAATGACAACATGAGTAACTTATAGTGGGACGGAGAGAGTATATCATTTGCTTTCGTTATATAGTATTACTATCTCTTGTTACCCGTGCTAAATCTAGGAGAATTTATGACATTTGATGTGGCTTATAAACGGATAAAATAATAAACTTTCTTATATTCGCTTTAAGAATTAACTACTGAAATAAATGCTTCAAAAAGCTCTTAAATCCACAATTTGCTAAATGTGCTAGGCTCAGACTTTAATATTTAGGATCTAATTTTGCTATGAGTCGCTGATTTTTTATTTATTTTTTTCTGAAAGGAACTTTAAAATTGCATTTATAATGCAAAGAATGTGCTAAACATCGCCCTAAAATCTTTGATAATCTATGCATTATTACAGGAACATCACTTATCCCTAAATTCACTTAAATTTCATTAAATTGAACTATTTTTTTGAGAATGTTTCAAAAGATGTATTCCAATATCTATAACTATCTAATAACAAAATGTTATTCCTTTTCTAGAAACTTTTTTTAACAAGATTTTTTTGCTTTCTAAATTTGTATTGTTAAAAAAAATATCAGTTATTAAAATTTGTAAAGTCTTTTCAACTTTCTTAATAAATGAATTATCTATTATTATTATTATTAAAAAACGAAACACATATAAATAAAATAATGAGCCTTTTAACCTCCCCTAACCAAATATCAATATATATATAAATGATTTTTTTAACTACCAAATAAAAATCATTTGCATTCTCTTGCTCTCTTTTTAGTGATATTAATTAAAAACTGATACGTAATTAAATTAAAAAAATCAAAGAATATCTATCAAAAAATCCTTTTACATTCTCTAATCATTAAAACAATTTTAATGATTGTAACTAAAACAAAAATTATATATCTATCTATACATATATAATAATAAAATTTTGGACCGAATTGGGCCCAAAATTCTTCTTACTTTTTTTTTTAAATTTTAAAACTATTCTTATACCATATCATATAGTTTAGGTGGCTGTAATTTTCTTTTTCTTTTTACTCTAGGTTACAAGGTTCAAATCCTTGCACCGATATTTTTTTAATGGGTGTATATTATTATTTGCACATGACAACAAACAACTCATAAAAAAAAATTTAGTGATTGAATCAATAAAAATGTATTTTCAATGATCCAAATATTATGCAAGTCATACTCTGTATTAGTATATAATAAAAGATAAATATATTTTTATAATTTTATCTTATGTATGAGAATACATTGTATTAGATAATATTATAAATGAGATAAAACTTTAATGAATTCATATTTTAAAAGAAAATACAATTTAAATAGTAAAGTGAAGCTTTGTCCCAATTATAAAATCAACTCACAAATCACTCTATTTTTAAACAAAGTGAATTCACACATATTCGGAAAATATTAGTAAGAATTAAGATTCATGGTATATAATATTTTTATAATATAATAAAAACAAAAATTTTAAAAGATATATTAATGAAGTTTAATATGGATTTTATTTTTCATAATGGTAAACTTTTGTTGTATAAAAAATTATTAAAAGTTTTTTGTTATAAATATTTATAAAATTCAATATAAAATAATTTTATTTGATTGATTAAACTATTTTTTTTAAATAGATAGTCCAAGAAGAATTTCAAACTTTTGTTGATTAATTAAATTAATATGCTTAACAAATTAAAATGTGTGTACTCATATAAACTCATATATATTAGTTTAAGTAAAAATTAATATTTAAAAGTAATAAAAAATATTTTAATTTAGTTTTAGTTAAATTTTTTATTTTGATATTAAAATGCTCATATTTCTTAAAGACTGTTAATTTACACATCAAAATTTTAAATAGCAAATTAACAACGCGCCATAAAACTTAACCACTCTCTTTGTCCTAGAAGATATTATATATATAGTTAAATTTTGTGGAATTTTTGTATATGAGTTAACTTATAGTATTTAAATGGATAAAATAGTTTTTAATAAGGGTAAATTGCTCAATTTAAGTGAAAAAATGTCTTTGAGTGTAATTATTAGTAGAATGTGATGCATTATAGGTTTTTTTGAATAATGAATAGTGAATTGTATAGTTTTTTTTAAATATATAAAGTGATATATAAGAGAATTAATACGTGACATTGTAATTTTAAATTCATGCATATTATAAGATAATTAATGATATTAATAAAATTAATTTTTTTATTTTTAAATATCGTTGATCGTGCATCGCACGGGTAAAAATACTAGTATATAATAAAGAAAAAACATCTACTAAAAAGTAGTACTCCCTCCGTCCCGTAGGAATTTGCACCCTACGGGACGACACATTTTTTAAGAAAAATTATTTTATATATAAAATAGTGGCATATGGGTAAATATGTGTAAAAGTTTGTGAGTGTGCATATAAATCAATGTTTTCTTTTTTGGTAGTGTGCAAATTTGTATGAGATATCCCAATAAGAAAAGTGTGCAAATTTCTGTGGAACAGTGGGAGTATTACTTTAAAGATTCAACAGGACACATTTCAAAATAGATGAAATAATGCATAGACATTCCTTTTTATCTTTAAAGCTATATATACTCTTTTAGTTAAGAAAAAAGTGATTTTTCTTTTTCTACGTTGCACAAAACACATGCATTCCATTAGACGATCCACAAAATTTAGGACACGTCATACTGTATATAACATGCTGATAGGGTCTCTGATTTTGGACAAAAAGTCTTGTAGTTAGTAAGAAGTTGCTCATTTATAAAAATCAAATAGAAACCTTATATTAAAACCGACTGTTGTGATAAATCAACCTCAATAAGAATTCTCGCAATCAGAATCTTGAAGAATTTTTATGAACACAAATAACAGAAATGAAGAAATCAAGGAAAAAAAAATTACGTGATTCGATCAAATTGATCTACGTCTACGGATGAGATATCCTTACTTCACTAATCAATGGATAATAGTTATATATTACAAAACTTTCTCACTCTAGAATGTAAATATTTTCTATGCATATCGATCTCTGGTTTGAATATATATTTATAGACCTATCCCTTAACCAACTTTAAGCTCATAAACAATCAACGAATTCGTATGGTTATAACCGCCAAGAATAACTGATCATTCGTCCAATAGGATTATTCTCCAACCGCTTCAAATGACCGACTTTATCACTCTGCCAAAGTAGCCTTCGTCATACTCTGTTTTACTCATAACTGTCAGCTCAGTATATAACTTCAGGATGAGTGACTCACGAAATAGGCGATTTCAGCTCAGGATGATAATCTCAGGATTGCGCTTTCAGGTTACTGAGTCTTCAGGAGACAAGTGCCTTCAAGATCTGAACACTCAGGATGAGAGTCAGGATCAGTGTACTCAGGCTCAGTACCAAAACTTTGCTCAGGCTCAGGATCAGTTTCTTTTAGGTTCAGGATCTTGTCTCGGGATCTCTCCTCCGGATTCAAATTTCAGGATCAGAATTCCTGATTAGTTTTTAGGATTCAAACTCAGCTTTCTTTTACACTTAACACGGACGAAAATAGAAAAATAATTTTTTTTAATTGAGACGGAAAAAATATATATTTGTGAAAGAATAAGAAAGGGACGACAGATGGTATATATGCTTGGTTGGGATGATTAATTGGGATAAAAGTAGGAATTAGAAATTAATTATAGATGTGAGTTAATTTGAAAGGGGTAGTAAAATAAATAGGATGATTACTTCGATTTTTTATTTTTTTTATTTTGTTGATAACTTGATACCTTTTTTTTTTTAAATACGATTTTTAGTACTCGGTATTTTGAGGGAATGAATTCCACATGCCTATTGAACTTATAAGAGTAGATATTATGTGAGTAATACTCACGGTAATAATTTCGTGAACGACATATTTTATTTCACGCAATAACACATATTTCGGTGTGTAGTGTTAGTTCATATTAAGTGTAGTGTTAGTTCATATGCAGTGTGGTGTTAGTTCATATACAATATAATTTTAGTTCATTCACTATGGCATACTACATGTGGTGTTAATTCATATATAGTGTGGTGTTAGTTCATATACAATGTTGAGTAAGTTCATATACACTATTTTATGTCATTTACCTCTAAAATATTCAAATCTCAAAATACTTAGAATAAATTGTTGTTCACTATAAAATTCATTGTGTGTATCATTCACATAATATTTTTCCAACTTATAATACTAATTTCAACCTCTCTAACAACCAAGCATCCCTCGTGTGAACTTAATTGTGTTGTTACATAAATTCAAAATTCTTTAATTTTTTTTATTTTAAGCGAGGTTGAACCATTTGAACTGGGCTAATTCTAATTCACATATTATAATGCGTTGAAGTAATACTCCTTCCGTCCACAATAAATAATTGATCTTGTTCTTTTGTACGTGGTTTAATGCAATATGTCGAAAAATATTATGGGGTATTGTGAGGTCTGTTTACGAATTTAAAAATTGTGTATAAAAATATACTTACACAATTTTTAAATTCGTAAATGGACCTCACAATATCTCATAATATACCCTCCGATATATTATATAAAACCACATGCAAAAGAATAAGACTATTTATTGTGGACGGAGGGAGCACAATCACTGGAACTTACAGAGGTGAAGTTTGTATCAAGGTTTTCAATGGAAATGAAAGTTGAAAATGATGATTTATTTTCTCATCATGTCCTCGGATATATTGGAGGAAGGTTTTTTAATGACGATTATAAATTTAATATTATAGTATGTTCTAATTTAAAATAAATGGAAAAAAATAGATGATGTTTCACGGACAATAATTTTACGGGCATTTGAATGTATATATGAAAATATGTTTTAAATTATGTAAATACAGAACAATTGAGTCCAAATTAATACAAAGCGAGTTCAATTGTGCGTGAATTGCATGCTTGTCCTACATTTATATATATATATATACACAAAGTTTTGAAAATTGATAAAAATAGGTAATTGTACAACTGATCATGT
>JAPKLY010000008.1:2467666-2502373 GCA_026898435.1 Prunella vulgaris | reverse complement strand
GTTGAAACTGATGCTTCAGATTTGGGGTATGGTGGTATTCTCAAACAGGTCAATCCTGAGAATAAAACTGAATATATTGTCAGATTTTATTCTGGTAAATGGAATAGTGCTCAAAAGAACTATTCTACCATAGCCAAAGAAATTCTTGCTATTGTTAAATGTACTCTTAAATTTCAAGGTGATCTGTACAATCAAAAGTTTACTATTAAAACTGATTGTAGAGCTGCTACTTTCATGCTTACAAAAGATTTTGAACATAATGTTTCTAAACAGATGTTTGCCCGATGGCAATCTCATCTTGCTTATTTTGATTTTGTTATTATATTCAAAGAAGGGAAAGATAATCATCTTCCAGACTTCCTTACTCGTGAATTTATTTCTTAATGACAGAAATGAGCCACTCTGGCAGAGGTCCCCATTCCTCTTATAGAGGAAGAGGAGGCAGAGGATATCCTCCAATCTACCACGGGAAGAAATCCCTCATCAACCAGAATATTTCTGGTATTGGTTCCTCCTCATCAGGAGATAACACTCAAAAGGAATTCCAAGAATTCCTCAGACAAAGGGGAAAAAATATACCTATTGAGGACAATTCCTCAAAAAATGATGAGCAAGATTCCTATGCATCTGCTGCTCAGAAAGAGTACACTTACTATAATTCTCCCAAGAGAGAATTAATTTTGATCCTTGAAGAGGATGATACTAAGTTTAAAGAATCCCCATGGATTCTCATGGAAAAATATTTTCCAAATAACAGCTGGGATACTGGTACCTATAAATCCAGGGGCTTCTATGAGGCCATTCTTACCAGTTCAGGAAGTGTAGATATTCAACACTTTCCTCCGAAGAGTAAGACAATTAATTACTCCAAGTTTATCCTTAAAAGGATCATCTCTATCCAAGAATGGGGAATTTCACCATTTTCGGAAAGACGTATGGTAAATGAAGTCTCAAAGACAACCATCCAGTACAATTACTGGGACTACTTACAAAGTTTTTATAAAACTTTTCTTCATCAGAATGTCAAACATTCTCATACATGGCTTATTAAAATTTGTGATAATATCAACAAAGGCCATATTCCAAATTGGCTCACCGCATGGTGGGAAACCTTTGGAGCCTCGGCAAGCATTTTGCCAGAAGAGATCAAACTCCTTCTTGAAGAATATCATATTATTTCTTCTGACTTTGTCACTCATAATACAAGCAGTAAAACTACTTGTAGATTTTTTATTGACTCAGGTATTCCATGGGTCTGGAAATGGACACCAGAATTTGGGTTCACCGAGGATAATACTCCTTGCCTCTGGAGAGTTCATATGACAAGATTCTGGAATAACCTAATGGTTATTTCCCCAGACTCTAAAGAGCTCCCTATCCAGGAAAATATTGATCGGATCAAATCCAAGATCAATGATCTCAGAACAATTTCTGATGATAAGGCTACAATCACGTTGCCATCTTTCTCAAATTACACTAAAAAACATTCTGGTATCCTTTCTAAGGAAAAGATTGTTGATCTTTATATTGATCAGATTAAAAGGACCATGTTCCATAATTATGACATTTCTGATTCAAAATCAGACTCTTCTATGGCATCCAGTTCTGATTTACAGGATGCTCAAGAACCAAGTGACAAGTGTGATTTCTCTATCCAGGATAGCTTGGATATTTTGAAGGACTCTCTAATAGAGAGGTTTAAAGACAAACAATAATGGATTTGGAATTCATCACAAATATTCCTATTGAAAGGAATATTACCATCGCAGATGATTGGCTTATACGCCTCAGGATCAACCGTTTCGGACCACATGGTCAAATGTGGCAGGTTCCATTCCATGTCGAATTTGATAGATATGGTAAATGGATATCAGATAAAAATTATCTCAAGGCCATCAGGAAAAGAATAAGGCACCTCGAATTGAGTATTCCAATTCTCAAAAGCCTAAACCGGCCTACAAAAAGATTTGAGAGATCATTATTTCTTCTCAAAAAGCAAGCTTCTCTTATGGCGATCTAGAACGATGAATTTCCTAGGTGCATTTTGGGCAGAATGCATTCCGAAGAAACGACAGAATAAAATTCGTCATTGCCTACGTCAACAGACCAAGAACTGTACATGAATAGTAAATTACTATTCAAACTTTTACTATTCATACTTTTTAGTTTTGGATGAAGTCCGGGTCTCATGTCCGGCTCTCCTTCTATAAATATGTGTGTTTCATTTCAGAAGAGGCACGCTTGAGTTTAGACTCGCCCCTTCTTTCTCTCTCTAGAATCCACTCTTGTAAATCTTGTATTCCTAAGTTTAATCAAAGCAGCCTTGGCTCAATAAAAGGTATTCTGCTTATTTATTTTTCTGTTAAATTTTAATTATCTTGTTTATCGCCGCCTTAATGGTCGGCTAATTTTCTTGTATTGAATCATGGCCTGACTTAATATTTCTCTACTAACATGTGTGTTTGAGATCATGAATTGTTTGATCTAGTCTGTTCATATCAGTATGTAGTTCATGGTTTCGACCGATTGGTTTGAGATTTCTATTGATCACCTATGAGTTAAGACTATCCAATACGTATCAAGATGTGTCTTTAAGGTTTAAACTTGCTAGTCTAAGTTCTCTGATCTATGAATTAACCGTGTGGGGTAGCCTTTTGCCGTTATGCCGAGTGAAGGCGCAGGCGTTTGTGGGCATAAAACCTTTTTTCAGGTTGATTCATAGATGTATGATTACTTAGGCCAGTTTGTTTTGGAAAAGCTCCGTGAGACACTATTGATACAATACGGAGAAATCATTAACTCATAAACTATAGAAGCCCTCAGTAATTCCCAATCTGGGTTGAGCAAAAGTCCAAAGCTATACTACTGATATGATTTGGATATATATTTATCACTTTTCAAATTTGTTTCAACTTTTATCTTCATCTAAATTTTGTGCTCATACTTTTGATTCCAGAAAACGGAAAGTCATATGTACAAATTAGATTTTTTTTTATGTTATATTAATTTTCAACAGGAATATCAAATACTTTAATTTGTTATATATAATTTGTGCAAACTTTTAGTCCTAATTATTAATTGACAAACATTTATATACAAATTTCTACGGATCTAAGATCCGTAGAAATATTCATTTTTTAAAATTCGCGGGTCTAAACCGGGTTGGGTCGAATTTGAGTATTTTTTCCAAAATTCGCTTAGCTTGTGATTTTCGCTCACAGGTATGTTACAATTGGGGCAAATGCATGTTACTTTAAGGCAAAACGTGTGTTACAATCAGATTAAATGTTGTTTTCTACACATATTCATTTATTTTTGTAGAAGTAAATATTTTTTATGCAATGTAACACATGTATATGTTACATTGTATGCGTAACACATATTTATTCTTAATAAAAATATATTTATCCTATAGTAACACATATATGCTCATATAATAACACAAATTGAGGAACAAATATGTGTTACAATTAGAGTAAATATGTATTACTGCAAATTTATGTTACACTTGGAGTAAATTTGTATTACTGCAAATGTGTGTTACATCTAGAGTAAATGTGTGTTACAATTAGAGTAAATGTGTGTTACTGCAAATGTATGTTACAATTAGAGTAAATGTGTATTATTGCAAATGTGTGTTACAATTAGGGTAAATGTGTGTTACTGCAAGATCAAATGTGTGTTACTGTATGCACAAACATTTATTTATCCTTATAAAAAAAAAATTATATTTTATATAACATATATAAGGTATTAAATGATGTATTAAGTACATGAATAACATATTATTAACATAAATCAACAAAGAGAATAAAAAATAAATTAAGTAACACATATTTATACTTGCAGAAATACATATTTTCTTTATAGTTACTTGAAAAGTACAAAAAAATTAATTTTTTAAGAATTACTAACATAGATTTTGCTTAATTGTAACACGCCTTTGCCAAAATTGTAACATATCTGGGAGCGAAAAACATATTATTAACATAAATTAACAAAGAGAATAAAAAATAAATTAAGTAACACTTATTTATACTTGCATAAATACATATTTTCTTTATAGTTACTTGAAAAGTAAAATTTTTTTTTTTTAAAGAATTAGTAACACAGATTTTGCCTAATTGTAACACGCCTTTGCCCAAATTATAACATACCTGGAGCGAAAAAACCTGGAACTACAAGTTGCTCGAATTTTGAAAAAAAATGTCCAAATCTGACCCGACTCGGTTTAGATCCTCGAATTTTTAAAAAATAAATATTTCTACGATAGAAATTTGTATACAAGTGTTGCTCTTATTAATTAATCTATTTCGATGTCAAACATATATTTTGCACGACATTTACGATTACTAAGCACAGGGGTATATTTTAGACAGATTGCCACGATTAATTAAGTATGAATGGTCGTACAACATATTAATATTATATATTAATTAAGTATGAATGGTCGTACAAAAAATATCAATATTCAAGAGTTGGTACGTAAATTTGTTTTTTCTTTCATAGAGAAGTTCCAATATTCCCATTCCCCATTATTTTAATTTGTAAAAAACCTTACACACGTTGAATATATATGTGCGAGTTGTCAAGATCATAGATTTATTAGAAAATATTTTAAAATTTGAGTAATTTACATATAATTAAAAAAAATCACTATATTTATAAATAGGTGTTGTGTAGAAAAAAAATGTGCTTCCGTGCAAATATTTTGAACCTATTCGTAAATATAGTAATTTTCTTGAACCTATATGTAAATCATCCTTAAAATTTCAAATATTTAATTAAATGTATCAAAATATTCATTGGAAGTACTAAAAGTTGGGGTTAATAAAATTTATGATTAACATAATATCATTGAGACCAAACTTTTATATTTTTGATGAAATCAATTCACGATAAACTTATTATTATTATTTTCATACAGAACTTTATCTTACATAAAAACCAATTTATTGAGGGAATTATAAATTACACCTGTAATATATATTAATCGAATTTGAAAGAAATAAAGACTAGTTTATAAGTTCTTGCTCTTTAATATTTGGCACTGCGATTACAAAAGAAAATATTCATTTAATATTTGCTTAATTATAGGATTGACTTTGGTTAATTTGTTTGCAGCGTGTAATTGCTTATGATATTTCTAGTGCACCAAGTGTGTCATGTAAATCAAGTGTATTTTACAAAAATTACATAAAATACTACTGAAAAGTCATACATATTATTACTGAAAAATTTAGTTTTTAAAATATATTTTTTAGTAATAATACATGTAACTTTTCAGTTGGTGTAATTTTTAGAAATTACACTTGAGTTGCACGGTTCATCTAGTGCACACAAGACTAAGACTTTTCGGAATATGATTAGACAATTTACATATATGTTCTTAATTGTACATATTACATGCAAACATTAATATAAAATATTTTACGAAATTAGAATTCTCGAAATATATGTCAATTTCAAAATTTTAGGGTGATATATTAGTTCAAAAAAGTCACTATATTTACAAATAGGTTCTGTGCAAAAAAAATGTGCTTCTATGCAGAAAAAAATTTACTTTTGTGCAAATATTATGAATCTATTTGTAAATATAATGACTTTTGTGAACCTATATGTAAATCACTCAAAATTTTATGGATCCTAACAAGGTGATATCATATCAAACGCATTTAAAAAAAAATCACACAAAAGCAAAATATAAAAGTTTATTCTAAAATTTTGTTATTATAATGATAAATATGTATTATTACACGGACAAATATTTATTTAATTTTTTTCTTATTGTATTAAATTTAAAGTATTAAATAATATGTTAATATATGAATACAAATGTATTATTGTACGCAAAGATATATATATATATATATATATATATATATACGAAAATTATATATATTGATTTAAAAGAGGAGAAGAATAAATATTTTAAAAATTATTATTGCGATATTTTAAGAGAACTATTTTAGAATTAAAAACGTGTCATATATTTATTGAAATCAATGGAAAGAGTGGATCGAGAACGAGCAAAATATGTGAAGAGAAATGAAGAAAGGTAGGCTGCCAAATGAATTTGGGCCATGTATATTAATTGAACAAAGGGCCAAGTTATTTGGACCCTATTGTCACAGAAATACAGCTATCACATTTTAGAACTACATAAAAGATAGATTAGATATTCTATTAATAATTTAATATACTTTTATTTTCTTCTCTTTAAAAAAACATAGTAGTACATTCTTGACAGTACTCCCTCCTCCGTCATACTATAAGTTGCTCATGTTGTCATTTTCGTTTGTTCCACTATATGTTGTTCATTGTTTTTTTACTTTTTTTTGAAAATTACTATTCACTTCTTTATTATTATTTTCAATACGTTTTACACTATTTTCATTACTTTTTTATTTTTCTTCATCACATCACTTATACTTTTTCACTTTTTCCATCACATCACTTATACTTTTTCACTTTTACCTTAATTCGTGTGCCCAAAAGTAACGAACAACTTATAGCGGGACGGAGGGAGTACTTTCTTCTTACGTTTTCCTTTTTACTCCTCTCATCATGAAATTATTTTAACATGAGAAACCACTATCTACCACTATTTGAGTTCTAAGCGTCTTCAGTCGCCACTGTTCGTGTTCTATATAAAATAAAAAAATTTATCAAATGTTTGAAAAAATAATATGAGATTTTTGAATATTTAATTTGAAAAATACATTATATGTTCACAATAATATTAAAAAAAATTATCATTTTTCCAAAGTATCGGTGCTAAAAATTTTAAATTAGTAAAAATCATAAAATAAACACATCAAAAATATTTATGCTATCATATTCACATTTTCAGTAAATACTATTTCGAAAAGTAATAAGACAACCATGTTATAGCATTAAACAAAGCTTAAATATTATATAAAAAAAAAGGGTCAATTGCATATTAAATCACCACATTTTAGAAATTTACAGTTTAATCTAAACTTTTAGATATTGACAAAATAAATCACCACCTTTACTTTTTTTTGCAATTCAAACTTCGGGTAGTTTGCCCCATGCCCGACTGTTGATTTGTACAAATAATTACATAATTATTATCCTAGTAAGCATTGACATCATTAAATATTGATAAATATAATAAAGTTTTTTAAAAATACACAATTAATTAAATAAATACTATAAAAACTTCTAAATAAATATTCAATTTAATTTTGAAATGAAAATATTTTATTATATTTTAAACCTAAAAATAAATTTAAAAAATATAAATTAATTAATAAAATTAAAATATAAAATATGAAAATAAATTCAAAATTATACATATTCTCTTTAAAAAATAAAAATATAGTAAACTATACTAAAAAATTTAATAAATTTTAAATTTATATCAATATATATTCATATACATTATTCTTATATTTTTTAAAATATAAAAATTATATATATTTCTTAAAATTGTAAAATCTCTTACAAAATTCATGCAAAATTACATAACTATTACTTTCTCCATCTCCAAATAGTGCTCACACTTTCCCTTTGCCCGAAAGATGATGTAGACAAATAAATTCACAATCATCATCCCAATAAGCATCCACATCATTAAATATATGAAAATATAAATAAAATTATTAATATTATAATATAACAACAAAAAATACATATAATTTTAAAAAAATTAGTCATATTTTTTAAATTTTAAAAGTTTAAAATTATTTCTAAAATAAATTAAAAGTTATACTAATTTTTAAAAATTCGCACATATTTTTTATATTTAAATAAATAAGTAAATTATATATATACTCCCTCCGTCCATGAAAATTGGACTATCCTTGCTGTGCACGGTTATTAAGAAAAGTAGATGTTGATGTGTAAAAGTAAGTATATTAGTATAAAAAAATATTTAATTATTAAAAAAGTACTTGATGTGATGTGTAAAAGTAAGTATATGTGTATAAAAAATGAAAATAATGATTGTAAATTTTCCATTTTATGTAAGTAGACCATTTATTGTGGACGACCATTTAAGACAACGTGGACCATTTATCGTGGACGGAGGGAGTATTAACTATATAAAAATAAAAGTATTTTTTTAATAATAAATGAAATATTTTAAAAAATTAAAATAAAATATTTAAATTTATCTACAATAACTCTAAATCTAAAAGTTAACATTTTAGAAAAAATGTACACATATATAATCTTAATTTTTTTAATATATTTTAAATTATACACACTTCTTCGTCGAATAATTTTTGCACTTTCTCAAAAAAAAAATTCTGAGAAATTTAAAAAAATTTGAAATCTATCCCTAAATATTCTTCACATTTTTTTTTCAATTTCTCCTCACAAATTAAAAAAAGTGTGAGCACTATTTGGAGACGGAGAAAGTAATAGTCATGCAATTTTGAATCATGAATTTTATAAGAGATTTTACAATTTTAAGAAATATATATAATTTTTATATTTTAAAAAATATAAGAATAATGCATATGAATATATATTTATATAAATTTAAAATTTATTAATTTTTTTAGTATAGTTTACTATATTTTTTATTTTTTTTAGAGAGAATATGTATAATTTTGAATTTATTTTCATATTTTATGTTTTAATTTTATTAATTAATTTATATTTTTTAAAATTATTCTTAGGTTTAAAATATAATAAAATATTCTCATTTCAAAATTAAAATGAATATTTGTTTAGAAGTTTTTATAGTATTTATTTAATAAATTGTGTATTTTTATAAAACTTCATTATATTTATTAATATTTAATAATGTGGATGCTTACTAGGATAATAATTATGTAATTATTTGTACACATCAACATTCGAGCAAGGGACAAACTGCCCGAAGTTTGAATTGCAAAAAAAAGTAAAGGTGGTAATTTATTTTGTCAATATCTAAAAATTTAGATTAAACTGCAAATTTTTAAAATGTGGTGATTTAATATGCAATTAAGACAAAAAAAAAATTAGAAAAAGAGCTAGAAAAAAGAGTTCAAAAGATACAAAAAATATTAGCACCATAGGATGGTCTCATTTTCACAACAATGGATCACAAGTGACGCTGTCCTCTCTATTTTGATGATCAAATTTTTTTTCATCTCTTGAGTTTCAAAATTTCTAATCGATTGCATGAACTAAAATTATGATATATCACACATATACATACAATGTATTTTAGTTGAAAATAAAAGAGAAGAATATTTTAAATATTTTATAATCATTTTTATTCATTTAAAATTAAATATAAAAATTCTAATAGATGTACCACTATTAAAAAGTTGTCCAAATAACTGGCCCCCTGAAACATCCATTTGGTGGGCTCACAAGACACCCATGGATATTCTCTCCCCATATTTCAATACTTCACCCCCATTTTCACTTCACCATCTTAATAGATTATTTCACCCCATTATTTTCCATAACTACCCCAACTCTTAATAATTAAGGATACTGGATTACTTCACCCCTTTCTTATTCCCAAAAACCTCCACCTTCAATCTCTGCATTTTCCGTCTCACCTGGACACTTGACGACGCCGGCGTCGATAATTGGGCTGACCTTAAATCTGGAACCAGCCTTGTGCGCTGCTAACTCGTGTCGCGGTCAGATCGAAGTCCTGCCATCGTCGTCTCTCAAATTGGGCCGAAAATCTGAAGCCATCCCGACGCCAATTTTAACCTTTCGCCATGAATTGCTTCATCAACGCCTGGAATCGCCAGCGTTCAGATCGCGAGTGCCCTGAACCATCAACACCTAGGATCGCCTGGAATTGCCAGCGTTCATCAACACCCACGACTGCTGTCGGAATCAGAAACCACAAGCCTGCTTCGCACAAGATTGCCTATGTTTTGTTCGGTCAGATCTGTCGAACAATAGCGCTATGTTCGCACGCTGGTTTCGAACAAAGTGTTCGAAAAATTGTTTCGAACAAAAGCGAAATTTTCGAAAAAATATTTCGAAAATTGGGCAAAAATTCGATGAACCAAGGTCGAACACAGGTAACCGAAAAAAAATGGCCTGAAATTCGACGATATGTACCATCGAGTCCACGGCCAGGTTCCGTAGCATATCTCGGAGTGGAAACCGGGCTGGATGATTCCGGCAAGGAGTTCGTCGACATTATCTATGAAAAAGTCGTCGGAGAAGGAATTGCAAAGGTTTGAACTAATTTATTTATTTTTTGTTTACTGTTTTTTTTTTTAAAATTGTGTTTTTGGTGGTTGTAGATTACGATTAATCGGACGAAAATATATAGGGGTTTCTCTGTATATATAGTGGAGAAGGAATTGTGAATAAAATGGTGTTTACCAGGTTCACTCGATTTGTGACAGAGGGATCAACACGAGGGTGGAGAAGGGCATGAGAAAGCCAGAGGCAGTGGAGAGGAAGAAAGGGGGTGAATTGATCTTATTATATTTAGAAAAATATAACTAAAGGGCATTTATGTTTTAAAAACTTGATTTAGAAATGAAAAATTATATGGGTGGTGAAGTACTGAAATATGGGGGGCGAATATCCGTTCCCATATGTTTCCAAGATATAAGTTGCACCAGTCTATTTACTAAATGCACTATCCAAAAAATTAAAAGTTTACATTTAAACAAACTATAATATGCTAGAGTAGTTATTATGTCAGTAATACCTACGATGATAATTTTGTGAACAACATATTTCATTTCACGCAGTAACACATATTTTAGTGTGTAGTGTTAGTTTATATACAGTGTAGTGTTAGTTTAGATACAATATGGTATTAGTTCATATACAATATGATTTTAGTTCATTCACTATGACATAGTACATATGGTATTAATTTATATATAGTGTGGTTTCAGTTTATATACAGTATTTTATGTCATTTATCTCTAAAATAATTAAATCTCAAAATACTTAAAATAATTATTAAAATTGATTTTGTGTAATACTTTGCCTAATATCTTATAGCAATCTAAACAAACTTAATTTAAATTGTTACCACAACTGAGTAATCACCTCCGAGTCAACACAGCAGATTTAGTTTCGTGCTTGTTAATATGAACTTTTCGAGAAAAATTAAAATATCATAAATAAAAAATAAAATTTAGTTTCAGGTCCGTTCGAAAATATACTAAAGAAAATCTAATATTTAAAAAAATTCCAAAAAAACCCAAAATTTTGAAAACAAAGCGCAAAAGTTTTCTAATAAAATAAAATTAAAAAGAAAATCAAATACATTGAGAAGAAAAACCCAAAAAAATGGAAATTTTGAAAAATTATATCAAATAATTTTTTAAAAATCATATACGTTTCAAATCTCGCGGAAGAAGTCAATGCAATTCAAAACAATTGAAAGTAGAGAGAGAAAATAAATAAACCTAATCGTGTGTTCTAATCTCCATATACAGTGGGGGAGATTGGATTCTCCGTCTAATATTTCTTCCATTTCTTATATTTAATACTTCTTCTAGCCATTAATTATATGCACATCTTTTTGCATGAACTTTAAAAAAATATTCGTTTTATTTATAAGCGGACCTTATAATACTTCAAAATATCCTCTAACATATTGCATTAAACTACGTGCAAAAAGGGGTGCATATAATTAATGGAAAGAGGGAGTATAAATTTCACTAATTATGAAATCCATGATAATATGTGAGATCTATATTAAATAGAGAAAATTGAAAAAATATTAAATGAATGTGACCCGACTCTATAGTGGAGTGGGGAGGAAAAAAGTTGGAGAAGAAGTAGAGTTGGGTGAGAGTATTTGTTGAGGGGCTGGACTTTTGTTTTCAGAGGAGGGGGAGGTGGAGAATGAGACGAGAACAACTGTGAAGTGGAGTAGAGTAGGGACAAAGATAAAAAAAGTTTGATATATTTATATTTTTGTGGTTGTCGATATTTATGTTGGATAAAAATAATATTTTTATAATATTTATAAAAAAAATATTGAAAATTATAATTAATATAAATTTATTTTAAAAGTAAAGCTTGTTCATATATTTTTGTCAAATTTATGTAGTAGATGTTGTTATTAAATTTTTATAGTTTTTAAAATTTATGGATATGGATATTGATATTCTTAATCTTCACTTGGTGGAGAAAAATAGAGTTTTTTTTTAGTGGAGGCAAAAATAAAAATTTAATAGCAATGTATTAATCCTATAGGTAATATTTCCATCTGATTAATATTTAATAACACTATAGATAGAAATTACGTTAATTATTGCAATTAAAAAAACCAACATAAAATTGAATCTTCCTTGTTACATATTTCGTAAATTGAAGAATTCAACCTCCATACCATATAGTAACCACATTATCATCATCTTTGCATTGACTTGCAGTCACATTTAGATAGATTTAAAAAAAAAAAAAAAAAAGATATTTCTCTTTCTTCTAATATTGCAGAATATTACTCCAATATTAGCTTGTCCAGAACCATTAAAAAAAGTATAAAAATATTTCACAATCACTTCTTCACATATTTGCAGCATATATATATATATATATAATCAATTGGAAACAGAGGCTTCAAGTGTTGCTGCTAATCTTGCCCTCAAATCCTTTCTCAATATTTTTCCTGATGGATTCTTTGGGATGGAATCAGTGAAAAATACACGGTTTATTCTCTTGTAGAAAATAACCTGTGAAAAATCAATAATTTTCCATTAAGAAAACGGTCAATTACGAAATGGTACAAAAATAAACATTATTTTCAGATTTTTACAATATACAAAAAAAATGAACTCTATTATTCAACTTATATTTATACTATTATGCAAAAAATTTGTATCTATTTGAAAATAGTGTATTATTTTTGTATTAATTTGTGATTATTTCTTAAGATAATGATAATTAATATATTATTTTTATATCACATATTTTTCAGAAAAAAAAAAAAAAAGGCTGACCTGTTTGGATATAAATTGTTTGATCTCATCCTCAGTAATGATGGATCCATTTGATTTCACAACAAAGGCAACAGGCACTTCTCCTGCTTGCTCATCAGGCATTCTGCAAAATTAATGTGCACAATTAGCACTTAATTTGATCCCTAGCTAATGAAATCCTAAGACTACATCTGATTTGATGAATTTGAAAATGAATAGATTTAAAAAATAATAATAAATATAAAAATATTTATTTCAAATTATAAATTGTAAAGGAGTGGAAGAGAAGTGAAAAAATAAAGGAGATGAAAAGATGGAAGGGCGTCGAGACACGTTTTTTATGAGAATTTAAAATTACTTCATGGTTCAAATTTTAAATATTTATAAATTAGTTGGAGAAAGTGGTTATCATTTTTTGTGAAATTCACTCGTCCAAATGAAGCCTGCTTACGAGATGACAGCAGCATCAGAGATGGAAGGATGGTTAAGGAGAAGGGCCTCGAGCTCAGCAGGGGCAACTTGGTAGCCTTTGTACTTGATTATTTCCTTGAGACGATCAACGATGAAGAGCTCATCATCATCATCGATTAATCCGATATCACCTGTATGCAACCATCCTTCTTTATCTATTGTCCTCGCTGTTGCCTCCGGATCATTCAAATAACCTGCCACAATTTTAACATTAATTTATCCATTTCATATATGATTTGCTCTTCGATTTCAATACAATGTGTAGTCTCCTCTAAATATAATTCAAATTATAATTTTATTTTGGGGTAAAACTGTATTTAAACATATTTATATCCCACTTAATTCCTTATAAATCCAAACATATAAAATTAATTTTAATTATAAAATAACAAGGAATTAATCCGCAATCCAAACATACATTTGGGATCAAATAATCCTATCTAAATACTACATTCTATTTAGTCCAATCTAATCTCATTATGTGAATTAAATACATCCTTTACTTTTGGATTCACCTATAAATATAATAATTATTTGTAATACTAATCAAGGTGGTAGAAGTCAGAAATCGGTAATCTGACGTTTTTTGGTCGTTTAGGCCGCCAAGGCGCCCGGCCGACTATTTTTTTTTAATATAAAAATATAAATTTTGGGCCGCCTAGACCCGAAACGACTAGAATTGCCGATTTTGCAGAAATAGGGTTGACAAGAGGTCGCCTAGGCTGATTTTTGCATCGATAATAGTAATAAAGTGATGATTTTTATAAAATACATATAGATAAATAAATAAGGAAAGAGTTTTTTATTTTTAAGTAGATGGATGAAGTGCCAATTTTCAATATCTAATAAAAGTGTAAAAACACTTAATTTTTTAAAAAAATTAAGTTTTACTAACTTAAAAAATAAGTGCTTTTATATTTTTTATAGAGATTAAAAACAGACACGAAATATATTATACATTTGTGTTAAAAATTATCAATATACTAATCATGATATATACCGAGCACTAAAATCGCAAGAGGCAATGATCACGGCATTCACATTCATCAATTTTAAATTATACTAATAAAAAGAAATTAAGAAGAGATATCGTGCACTGCAAATATTTGGTGGGCAGGTGTAGAGAGAGATCGACTCACTCCATCTCATACACTCATCATTCATGCACACTCCCTCTTTCTCACCAACTATTTTTGTGTGTTATGCTGACGTATGTGGTGATGTCTTGCTGATGAATTGATGACGTATAAAATTTCTATTTTTAGCATGAGTCCTATTAATTACGTAGACATTAATTAATTACTAAATGGGGTATTTGACTTGGTTTATTTTTTAAAATGTTGGGTTAATTCTTTTGTTATAATTTTATACGATAGTATGCAAGATTTCCATGCTTTAAAAGAAATTGTTTAAACGAAATAATATCATGTAATTGACCAGTATAATACATAGAATTTTATTAAGAATTGAATTAAATTACACTACACGACATTTGCAAGTGTTACAAAATAATTTCTAAAAGTGCTTTTTTTTCAAAAATTGTGAGAGATAATTTAAAAAAAAAAAGTGCTTCTAAAAATTGGTTTTAGTGTTTCAAAACAGCCGCATAACACCTTTAAATTGTACTCCCTCTGTCCCAAGATAAACTTCACACTTTCCTTATATGGACGTCCCAACTCTTTCTTCACACCCAAAAAAAGGAAACAACTCACACTCACAAAAGTCAATAAAGTACACTTTTTTTATATTTTATTATTTAACTTCACACTCACATACTTTACTTTTTTTTAATATGCGTGAAATTTCACCTATAAAAAAAATGTTGTGACAGGAGGGAGTAGTAAGATTTGAATCGAATTAGACACTTTACCTTTGGGGAAATAAAAACATTTTTGGGTGGTACAACTTAAAAATATTTAATACTTGCACACCTAACTTCAAAGGTGACGTTTCACGTTGAACAATGATAGTCATAGGATTAGGATAGAAATTCAACTATCCACTTAAATTGTTGGTATTTAAAGGCCCAATAGTCCACCCAAGAAATACCATTTATATCAATCAGTTCACTTTTAAAAATAATATTATATATAAATAAATTTCATAATATAAAATTAATATGGTTAAATATATTTATTAATATTTTTAGATTATTAAAAGAAATTACAGTAGAAATTACTTATGATTTCAATAAATATATTTAATAATATTAATATACATCTAATAATATAAGTTAAATATTATAAATAAGTTTTATAAGAAATCTACTCCTCACTTTTTTGATCAGTTGCTCTTGAAGGCAAAGTAAAAAATTGAAAATTATTACTATATGAATTATCTTAAAGGTCATATTTTTATTTTAATTAAAAAAAATGATTTTTTTATTAAAGGATATTAGTTTTTAGGATATAATATTTTCAATAAAAAGGATAAATTGAGAGGTACTAAGGTATTGGTTTTTTTTTTTTTAAGTACTAAGGATATTAATTGATATTATTAAAGTTTGTGAATTTTTTTGATAAAAAATATTATAAAATAATTTGTGGGTGAATAAATTTTACATAGTAAATATTTACTCTTAAACATTAAAATAAAGGAGAGATACAGAAATTATTGAAAGGGTGAGTAATAAAATCTATTTATAAATTTATTGATAATGTATTTTAATATTTACTTCAAATAAATTTCCTGCGGAATAAAAATATTATCTTTTTACTTTGGACCATATTATTATTTGTCGTTCTAAAGAAGAATTTCATTAATCTAAAATAATTGTCGTTTTCGCATTTATTTAGGAAAATTAAATAGTATATTTTAATTTTGTCATTTTACTAGTTATTTCTTAAAATATACATTAATAACATAGTGGAATATTTACTTTACTTGAAAATTTAATACTCCACGTGTCTCACTTGAAGATTTATATTTTTTTTATTTGGTAAGTGTACATAAATCCATTCTTTCTCTACTTCATTCTACTTTTATCTTCAGCTCTCGATCTTTTATTCATTTAACATTTATGTTCTTTAATTTGTGCAAAACGAAATATATAGAGTAAATATAATTTATCTAATTTTTTTTTAAATAAAATTTTAGGTGCACTCACGTGCATGCACTTAGAATTTTTATTCAATTTTTAATTTTAATTTTAATTGGCTCAATTTCGAGTATGTGGTTAAAATTAACTTTAAAATTAAAGTCTAATTTAAGATGCATGGATACACTCATTTTTTTAATTCTAATAAACCATCCTAGAGCTACAAATAAAATTGATTGGATATAATATTAATGAAAAATGAAAATACAAAAAAGAAAAAAAGTTAAAAGAAAAATTTACCTTTCATGATTTGATCACCTCGGATACAAATTTCACCGCGCTGATTGCGACCAAGAGTAGCGCCAGTTTCTGTGTCCACGATTTTCATTTCAGCATTTCTTACCACGGTCCCGCATGCACCTGATTTTATCTCGAATGGTTCTTTTGCGAATGCCAAACACATTGCTAGCACTGGCCCAGCTTCTGTCATTCCATACCCCTGCAGATTTAATTTAAAAAATTATCTCAAAAACAAAATTTTAATTTAAAAAATAAAAGTGAGAACCAAAAATGTTATTCTATATTTTTCTCAAATGATGAAATAAATAATTAAATTAAAAACTCCTGTGGGACAAAATTTTACTTTTGTTTTACGACGTTGTATCCGTAATCTAATCAAAGTGAAATGAAAATATTAATAATTCTTTTTTATGATAATTAAACTCGCTATCTGAAAATGCAAATTATGTTTTTTTTTTTCTGACTTTCCAAATTGAAGAATTTAACTTTCGATGAAAATCTTCCATTGTTAATTTGATTTTATATATTACAGAATATCAAAATACAATTTCTAACATATATATGGTCAATTTTCTGATATTGACTTCTTAAATATAAATGTCTTGTATAATTTTAATGGGAAGAGCTTTTATTTTGGTCCATAATTATTTATCCAAGATAACTTTTAATTTTTAATTACTTAATTTTATTCATAAATGAATAGCACAATACCTCATTATAATTTTTAAAATGTCTATTTTATCAAATATTTTGAAATTTGTAACAAAAATTTTAATTTCTAGTAATATTACATGAAGGATTATTATTATTATTTTTCCGGCCGAACATTCTCTCTCTTCATCCTCACCTTACCCATCATTACCACTGTTCCTTTTATGATATAATAATATTTCAACCATGCTTCAGTTACCTTTTAAAAGTTCTAATCAATCACATTCATATAATCAGCACTATATATACAAAAAAATAACATAAATAATATTGTACCATAAATGGTACGTATTAAAATAAAATAAAATCACTGACCAAACATTTATAACATCGTGGAAAATAGTCTTCGTGCCCTACCAACCATATGTTCAAGTTATTTTAAAATGACAAAAATTTGTCGACATCTCTCATGATATGAGATTACATAAATTAATATATATTTTTTATTAAAAATAAATTATACTCAATTCATATTTCATTTAACTGTCGTAGAAGCCTAACTCATTTAAAATTATTTGTTGAAATTATTCCATAAATTTAGCTGACATGTTGTAATGAATTATTGAAATATGTTTCTCCTTTCCAACATGAATTATGCCAAATATAATAATTCCAAAGTAACACCAGACACTGTACAAATATTTGGACTATATGTAATGTGGTTGAGATCGATCTGATCCTCGTACCGTCCGATAGTAGCAACCATAGAAAGTGTTGGTGCATTATCACAAACTAAGCATAGCACCAACTTTAACCTTCCAATCTTTGCTACAATTCCTAAACAAAATTAGTTCGACCATGCCAAAAACTGATCAATTCAAAACAAACTTTTAACTATATTTAATTAGGTATATAAACGTTTTTCTTTTTAAAATAGGAAAATCAAAATCTCATACTAATTAAATTACAAATACGACCGACCTATTGCCATAAATCATAACCATGTCATTGGTTTTCTATGTGTTGTGGCAATATTGTTTTAGAGAATTCTAATTACTGAAATTGAAAAAGAAATGAATAATACTTGTATCAACCAATTATATTATGCAGTGCAAGTCATCAAAATTTACTGTGCAATTCATGTGTATTTTCAAAAAATTACACCATTTATTAATAAAAAGTTACACCATTAACATGTATATAAAACTAAGGCGCAATTGTCTTTTTAATAAAACTAAATATAATGAGTAATATTATTCAAATATTGACTGAATTTTGAATTCTGTTTAGTAAATATGAATAGTAACATTCAAAAATTAAATAATTAATTACCTGGCCAAGTTTAGCATTAGGGAATTTAATCCTGACGGCCTCCTCCAACTCCTTCCCGAGCGGCGCCGCCCCGGACATCACCGTCCGTACAGACGAAAGGTCGTATTTGTCCACCACGGGGCTCTTCACAATGGACAAGACAATCGGGGGCACGAAGGGCCCAATCGTCACTTTGTACTTCTGAATCAGCTCCAAAAAGGGGACGATGTCGAATTTCTGCATGAGAAGGATGGCCGCCCCGACCCGCAACCCGCATAGCAAAACGGAGTTCAGCGAGTAAATGTGAAAGAGGGGCAAAACGCAGAGCATGACGTCGTCGCTGTGCATATACAGATTGGGATTCTCGCCGTCGACCTGTTGGGCCACGCTGGTGACCAGCCCCTTGTGCGTCAGCATCACGCCCTTCGGCAGCCCCGTCGTGCCGGAGGAGTACGGCAGCGCCACCACGTCATCAGGATCCACCTCCACCGCCGGAACGTCGTTTTCGTCGGCAGAGGTAAGAGAGGAGAACTCGAGGCACTCCGGCGCCGGCAGCGCGTCCACGCACATAACCTTGACTCCATTCTCGGAGGCGTAATCCTTGACTTTTGCCACGTGGCACGACAGCGTGATGATGAGCTGGGCATTGGAGGCCTTGGCTTGTTTGATGACCTCGGCGGGGGTAAAAAAGGGATTCGCCATGGTGGTGATGGCTCCGATGTGGGACGCGCCGAGGAAGGCGAAGACGAATTCGGGCGAGTTGGGGAGGAGGATCATGATGGTGTCGCCGCGGCGGAGGCCGAGTTGGCGGCTCAGGCCGGCGGCGACCTTTCTGGAGATGAGTTCGACTTGTTCGTACGTGAAGACCTCCTCGGTGGCGCCGTTGATGAGGCACGGCTTGTTTCTATAATTGGAAATATTCTCGAAGCAATAGGAATGCAGGGGGAGGTGTTTGGGGATGTGGATATCGGGGAGCTTCGATCGGAAAATGACGTCGTTTTGTTTTTCTACAGTTCCCATTTTTGGTATCAACTTGGTAGTGAAAAATTGGAGTTGAAACCTGAGGAGGAGCGGTGGGGATTTGGAGTATAAATACAGGCATGTTTTGGTAAAGGTTGGTGAGAGCCAGGGAGTGGATGGGGATTTTGGGTTGTTTAAGGGTATATTTGGGAATTTGGTTTGGTTACAGAGAATCCATGGTGTGTGGTGTGGTTGGTGAGAATGAGTGAGTGGAGGAGGGGTCGGGGGTCCAATCAAGGATTGGCTAATATATATGACCCACAATTACATTTTATTAATTAGTAGAGAATTTATCTCTCAAGTGAACAAAATATGGAAATAGAGAAAAACGTCTTTTTAAATCACAAATCATCTTCAAATTAAATTGCTCTAATTTAGGCTGCGTTTGAACTACGATAAATTTCTTAGTTTTTTAAAATTAAAGTCATAATAATAAATGGTTTAATAACCCTACCATATTTAGTTATTATCTTATTATTCTTTCCATCGTATTGCATTCATCCCAATTTAAACGTAATCTACACTTTCCTTTTAGTGACATTACATACAAAAAAAAAAAAAATCTCTTATAATATATTTTTTATGTTAAATTATTCCTTATTTATTAATTTAAAAAATTAATAAAATATTTTTTTATCAAATACGCATCCAACAAAATATGAAATTTAATCCAAAATAGAGGTATATATAATTTATTATTAGGACGACTGTAGGATATATCTACACAGACGTTCCAAATTTGTTTTCTCCATTTTTATTGATTTCATTTAACTATTAGCAGTGGTATCTTTAATTACCTTAATTTTTTTCTTTTTTTGGAAGCTAACCTTTAAATTTTCTCAATTAGCAAGGGCATGATTGTAATTACGCTTGATTACTCAGTGTATGTTTGGTTTAAAAGATAAAATTATCTATCCACTCAAAACATGCATTTTTTCTTGAATAGATAATTTTATTATTTAAACTAAACATATCCACGTGGTCTTATTGATATGACTGAATGAAATTATAACTCAATGAAATGTACTCATAAGTGCAATGAAAAATTAAATGGAATAACATTGCAATGCTAATTTTTATGATTGATATTGATGAATTGATAAAATATAATTATTTTTTAGAAACACTTATATACAAATTTCTACGGATCTAAGATCCGTAGAAATATCCATTTTTTAAAATTCGCGGGTCTAAACCGGGTCGGGTCGAATTTGAGTATTTTTTTCCAAAATTCGCACAACTTGTGATTTTCGCTCCCAGGTATGTTACAGTTGGGGCAAATGCATGTTACTTTAAGGCAAAACGTGTGTTACAACTAGATTAAATATTATTTTCTACACATATTCATTTATTTTTGTAGAAGTAAATATTTTTCATGCAATGTAAAACATGTATATGTTACATTGTATGTGTAACACATATTTATTCTTAATAAAAATACATTTTATCCTATAGTAACACATATATGCACATATAATAACACAAATTGAGGAACAAATATGTGTTACAATTAGAGTAAATATGTATTACTACAAATTAATGTTACAATTGGAGTAAATTTGTGTTACTACAAATGTGTGTTACATCTAAAGTAAATGTGTGTTACAATTAGAGTAAATGTGTGTTACTGCAAATGTATGTTACAATTAGAGTAAATGTGTGTTACTGCAAATGTGTGTTACAATTAGAGTAAATGCGTTTTACTGCAAGATCAAATGTGTGTTACTGTATGCACAAAAAAAAAACATTTATTTATCCTTATAAAAATATATATTATATTTTATATAACATATATAAGATATTAAATGACGTACTCCAACCGTCCACGAAATTTATGCTCACATTTTTGCACGTGGTTTAATGCAATATGTCGGAAGGTATTATGGGATATTGTGAGGCCCGTTTTGAGTAAAGAAAGTATTTATGGAAAGTACATATGATATAATTTTCATAAATATTCTCTTTATTCAAAACGGACCTCACAATATCCCGTTGTTGATATGGCGAACTTAGCAGGTCGCCAGGACCCACCAGGATCCTGGAAGATGCGGAGGTCGCCCACATGGAGGTAACCTACAAGCGGAGCTCGCCCAGAGCTCGCCTTTTATCCCTGGGAAGGTCTCGCCGAGCTCCATCATCGCATAACGTCCGTGGGCCACACAAGGCACCAGAGCTCGCCATGGAGCTCGCCCAAATCGCCTAGACTCATCTCCGAAGCTCACCGACGAGCTCGCCTATCAGTCGAGTAGAACTCCGATGGTGTGCTCTTTTTCCCTCCGTCCGGTTTATCCACAAGGGTGGTTTACGGCGAGGTTTTTAATGAGGCCCATCTAGTCTAAGGCATAGTAGTAGGACGAGGCACAACATAGGTAGCAGTGTAAGGGACCAGGACGAGGGTTACGGACCCTCGTCAACACCGGAAGCCATATAGGCTCGTAAGGTGCCGTCTCACACTCGCACACCTATAAATAAGGCCTCTCTTGTACTATTCACACAATTCTCACAATTCTGAAAATCAATACTACCACTCTTGCAATATTTCTCTCTCTAAACTCTCCATTCTCCCTCCTCATATTTTACATCCAAGAACACAAAATCTTGGATTATTGTTTGATAGAATTAATATGTTGGAAAGCCACATAAACAAACACCGTTAATAAATTCTGTCAACAATTTGGCGCTAGAAGGAGGGCCTTTAAACCTGAAAATCAAGAAATATTCAAGAACAAAAATTAGGGTTTGTTGAAGATTTGAAGATTTGAAGATGTTCTTGACAAAACTCAAGAACACTTGAAGATACACACACATCTTCATCTCCTGAACAAAGAATCCAGATTTCTAGACAAAAACCCGAATTTTTGGATTTCACAAAATCGGTCCGGAACAAGTTTTCAAACGCGCGCGTATACACGAATAAACCGAATTTCGGACAATTCGTCACACGCAAGGCTAGACGAAAACTTGCACAGCTCCACCTAAGCTGGACGATAACCATCCAGGCGACCTCCATCACCCCGGCGACCTCCCTCCACTTCGTCGCCCCTCAGCGAGTTACCCCCTCCGAAACCCGAAAATGGCCAACACTCGAGCCGCCAAGGGACAGACCTCCGCAGTTGCGGGAAGGTCTAGAGGGGGCAATCGAAACCAGGTCGAGGTGGAGACCTCACACCAGGTGGTGGAGACATCACAACCGCCTCGCCAGAAAAGCCCCACAGCTCCGCGACCTCAGCGAACTGCGGCGACCCAGGAAGACTTAGCTCCCGCTCTGAGGGACTTGGTCAGCAATCCTGACGAGCTCCGACGCACCATCGCGACACTACAAAGATTGCAGCAGCAACAACAGGACGAGCTCGCCCTAGTACCTAGGCGAGCTCCAGCCGCCGAAACCAGGGAGCAGACCAGGCCCACCCAGGGCACCCAAACCAGGGGAGACTACAACGTACTCCCCACCGAGCAGGAGGCGAGCTCGACACAAGCTCGCCAGCGCAGGGAGAGGACCGGTAAAGCCAAAATGGGGGAGGAGGGTCCCGCTCCTTACACTGGAAGGGAGCCGGCCTACACCGGGGCGTCTGGCACCCACCAATCTCAGAGGAGGGAAGTCCTCCAAGGTCGCCTGGGCCCGAGGTACGAAGAAAATGAGCGTGCGGCAGCCCCAGCTGCGTCCCAGGGGGACTCTGACCAGCAGCCGCGCAGGTCAGCCCACGAAAGGCTAAGGAGGCCCGCCACTGACCGGCTAGGCCCCCACGGCGGACGCCAATTCCAGCCCGTCACTGAGAGGTCACCCCAGAGTGAGGCACCTCGGGGACGTGCGTCCGTGAGACGCACGACCTTTGAGCACCCTCCGCCGGAGGTAACCCGTGATGACGAGCTGGCCTCACTGAAAAAGGCCGTTGAAATGCTGCAAGTACAGGTAGCAGCTAAGTCTGGTGGACCTGACGCCACGACTCTCCCCACCTCTCCATTGGCACCTGCCATCCTCCGCGCACCGGTCCAGAAGAAAATCCAGTTTCAGGTAATGTCCGCGTACGAAGGAGAATCAGACCCAAAAGTCCATCTGGCCAAGTACGCGGATTTCATGATTTCTGTCGGCGCCACAGACTCCACCCAATGCCAAAATTTCCCGCTGACCCTAGGGGACCGAGCTCACCGTTGGTTCTCCTCACTTGCCCCGGGGTCAATCTGCTCATTTGGCCAACTCTCGCGGGAGTTTCTGGCCCACTTCTCTGGGTTTGGATCTTACCTTACCCAGAAGCACCGACTCGCCAACATCCATCAAGGCGAGAATGAAACCGACCAGCAGTACCTGGAAAGGTTCGACAAGATTCTGCTGGAAGGCGAGCCGGTAAGCGACGACACTAAGGTTGTCGCAGCAATGGGCGGACTCAGGAGGGGCACCGACCTCTGGAAGGAAATGCACCTCGCATGTCCCAACACTTATAGCGAATTCCGCCATAAAGCGGGGGTGTATGTGGCTATGCAGGAGGCACTACTGAAAGAAGTTGGTGCCCACGAGGAGAAGAAGCCCTACGGGAAGAAGTCTGGGGGCACCTACAAAGCCCCCCGGAACTTAAAGGCCTTCGGCGAGGGAGACGAGTTCAAAGAAAAGCTCAACCAGGTCCTCGCAGTCCCCGTCGACCACGTCTTCACTGCCGTCCAAAGCAAAGCCATGCTGGAGGAGCCGAGGCGGATCCGCCAGGACCGCACGAAACTCAACCCCAACAAATTCTGTGCCTACCATCAGGCCATCGGCCACTTCACCAGCGAGTGCCGCGATCTCCTCAAGCAACTCTGGAAATTTTACGAGGAGGGGAAATTGGCCGAGTTTGTGAAGAAGGCCCCAGCCAAGAGACCAAGGTTCGAGAGGAGGGCCACCTCCGATGACGAAAAGGAGGAGGGGGACCAACCTGGCCCCCATCACAGACGGAGGGCACCACCCCAACCTCAGCAAAATATGGAGCCGACTCGGGAACTCTTGGTTCTTGAGGAGGAGATCGGAGCCGCGGGAGGCCTCCGGGATGGAGGATTCTCCATATCTAGGAGAAAGAGGAAGGCCGAGATCCGAGCCATAAATCAAGTCCAGGAAGGCAGCTCCGGCCCCAGGTCCGCCTCGCAGCTCGTTGACGAGCTAACATTTTCTTCTGCGGACCTGGAGGGGGTACTGATGCCCCACAACGACTCATTAGTGATAACCACCGACATCATGAACGTCCGAGTTCACAGGCTGCTTGTAGACACCGGCGCATTCACCAACATTCTCTTCAAATCCACCTTGGATGCCTTGGGTGACTTTGAGTCGTACCTGGAACCTAGCAATGCTAGAATAGTGGGGTTCGGAGAGGCTGTAACCGTCCCCCTAGGTAGTGTGAGGTTGAGCGTCCAACTTGTATCGGCTGAGGATCCCGCAAGGAGACTGACTAGGCTCATAGATTTCCTGGTTGTCGACCAGCAGTCCTCCTACAACGGGTTCCTTGGCCGCCCTTTTATTAATGAATTCAAAGCAGCGTGTTCGACCTACTACTACTGTTTAAAATTTCCAACCCCGAAGGGTTCTGGAACTATAAAAGGTGATCAGAAAAAGGCTCGAGAGTGTTTACTTCAAATCAAAGATAACCGGGTCAAGAGGTCCGTTACGCAAGTTCACATCCTCGAAGAGGACGTTCAAATCAACAAAGGTGTTGGACCTATGCCGAACACACAATCGACACCAATGGAGAACGAGGAAGAAACCCGACTGTTGAAACCTGCGTGGGGATCGGTAGCTGCGCAGGGACAGCAACCTACTCCCATGGAGGTAGTCGATGAGGCACCAGGTGGAGGACCTGCGGGAGGTCAAGAATCAACGCCCATGGACGTTGACCCAATTCCTCGAGTCACCATACTACCCAAGCTGACAGACCACCGGAAGAGTCCACAGCTGATGAGCTCGCCCAAGCTGAAAGCCAACCCGAAAACCTCGAACCGCGCATAGGCCACGAGCCTGCACGGATGTCACATGAGGAGTGGGACGAACTCATCAACGACCCGAGGTGGAAATATCAGAAGAGAAAAGCAACCCCCGTGGAGGAGTTGACGGCACTCCCGGTGGACCCGGAAAGGGACTTAGAACTCTACATCGGTTCTGAGTTACCCGAACCGTACCGGTCGAGGATGGAGCTATTTTTGATGTCCAACCTGGACGTATTTGCCTGGTCCCATGAAGACATGACGGGAATCCCGTTGGAACATGCTTGCCACAGACTTAACGTAGATCCGACGAAAAGACCCGTGCGCCAGAAGCGAAGAAAATATGGACCAGACAAGTACGCAGCTCTAGCAGTTGAGGTGGAAAAGTTGTTAGACAACCAACTCATCAAGGAAGCTTTGTGTCCGCAGTGGGTCGCGAACCCCGTCCTGGTGAAGAAACACAACGGGACTTGGCGACTCTGCATTGATTTCACGGACCTGAATAAAGCATGCCCGAAGGACAACTTCCCACTACCTCACATTGACCAGCTGGTGGACAGCACTGCAGGCCATGAAATGATGACATTCATGGACGCTTTTGCAGGCTATCATCAGATAGCTCTGCACCCGGAAGATCAGGAACACACGGCGTTCTACACCAACAAGAACATGTACTGCTGGGAAAGAATGCCGTTCGGACTCATCAACGCCGGAGCTACCTACCAAAGATTGGTGAACAAAATGTTTGACCAACACATTGGCGAATCCATGGAGGTGTACGTGGACGACATAGTTGTCAAGAGTTTGAGAAAGGAGGACCACCTGGACCACCTGAAACAAACCTTCGACATACTGCGCCACTACAACATGAAGTTGAACCCCAAAAAGACCAGCTTCGGCGTACACTCGGGGAAGTTCCTGGGGCACCTAGTTAGCCAGCGGGGAATCGAGGTCAACCCGGCACAAGTTCAATGCATAATTGAAATGGGGAGCCCCGACTCTATCCAAAAAATTCAAAGACTAACTGGATGCATGGCGGCCCTTAACAGATTTATCTCCAGGTCCGGCGATAGAAATCGTCCATTTTTCGAGGCGATTAAAGCAAACACACGTAGGTACAAAGAGGCGGCCAAAGCCAACGAGCTCCACCTCAAAAACCACTTCGTCTGGACAAGTGAATGCCAACGAGCCTTCGAAGACATCAAAACATACCTGGCGGACACACAGATTCTGTCAAAGCCAATACCTGGAGAGAAGTTGTATCTGTACCTAGCCGCGTCGGAGGTGGCCATCAGCTCCGTCCTGGTCCGAGAAGAAGCGAAAACACATCTCCCAGTGTACTATGTGAGCCAAGTCTTACATGAAGCTGAGCGGCGGTACACCCCAACAGAGAAGCTGGCTTATGCACTGGTGATGAGTGTTAGAAAATTGAGGCCTTACTTCTTTGACCATCCGGTGGAGGTGCTGACAACGTTCCCGCTGCGTCAAATACTACAGCGCCCGGACACTGCCGGCCGCCTGCTGAAATGGTCACTGGAGATCAGCCAATACGGTATAACTTACGCACCCCGAACATCGATCAAGGGACAAGCACTGGCCAACTTCATCGTCGAGCTAACTTTCCCACAAGATCCGACGAGGGGGCGTATAGCTCCGTGGCATCTCTACGTGGACGGATCATCGACTAGCATAGCAGCAGGCGCCGGCGTAGTCCTGATCAGCCCCGACAGACAAGTCTTCACCTCCGCAATTCGGTTTGACTTTCGAGCAACCAACAACGAAGCGGAATACGAAGCGTTAATAGCAGGACTTAGGTTATCATTAGCTTTGGGGGCGACCAATCTTCAAGTTTTCGGAGATTCCCAGCTAATAATATCCCAAGTCCGGGGGGAATTTGAAGCAAAAGATCAGCAGATGATGATCTTCCAGAAGATAACCGCGCATCTGATCTCGATGTTTACACAAGTTTACATCAATCAAATACCGCGGCTAGAAAACACACAAGCAGATGCTCTAGCCCGGCTAGCTACTAGCAACGGCGAAGCCGAATTCACGGAGGTTGTGATCACCACACTGAAAAACCCCTCGACGTTCGACTACAAAGTAAATCAAACCTCGAGTGGGGGGCAGGAGGATAATGAAGATAGTGAAGATTGGTGCACCCCAATCCGAAAATATTTAACTGACGGAACAACCCCCGTAGACACCTGGGAAGCTAGCCGGTTAGTAAAGCAAGCTGCCAGGTATACGCTACTGGATGGTCAACTTTATAAACGTGGATTCTCTCTGCCCCTACTCAAATGCCTAACTAAGAAGCAGGGGTCCGAAGTGTTAGAAGAAATTCACGAAGGGATTTGTGGGAGCCACACTGGGGGGCAAGCATTGGCATATAAAACGATCAGACAGGGCTACTACTGGCCCACTCTTCGCAAAGATGCCATCAGCTTCGCTCGAAGGTGTCGGAAGTGCCAACTTTTCGCACCTAACATCCACTCCCCGGCCAACCAGCTTAAGTCGGTTTTCAGCCCATGGCCTTTTGCGAAATGGGGTATCGACTTGATCGGCCCATTTCCACCTGGTAGAGGCGGTGTAAAGTTCGCTGTTGTAGCAGTGGACTACTACACTAAGTGGGCTGAGGCCGAAGCTCTCACAACCATAACCCAGGAAAGGATGATCGGCTTCATTTGGAAAAACCTGATCTGCAGGTTTGGACTCCCGCAGTCGGTCATCACTGATAATGGAAGGCAGTTCGACGGACAGAAGTTGAGGGACTTCTGCAGTTCATGGAACATCAAGAAGCACTACTCAACTCCATATCACCCCCAGTCGAACGGCCAAGTCGAGGCGGTAAATAAGATCTTGAAACACATATTAAAGCTCCGCCTTGAGGAAAAGAAAGGAAGCTGGGCAGACGAACTCCCGGAGGTCCTATGGTCTTACAGAACTTCCTATAGGGCCAGTACCGGGGAGACCCCGTTTGCCCTAGCCTTCGGGACTGAAGCCGTGGTCCCGGTAGAGATCCAGAACAAGACTTGGAAGGTGGTGGGGTATGATGAAGAAAAGAATGATGAAGCCTTGGCAATAGAAAAAGATCTGATCGAAGAAACCAGAGCTTCATCAGAAATGAAAAACGCCACCTACAAGCGTAGAGCGGAAAAATATTACAACTCGCAGGTCCGAGACCGAAAGTTCAAGGTCGGCGACCTGGTGTTGAAAAAGAAATTGATGGCCCCACCAGGTGTATTCGATTCAAATTGGGAAGGACCATTCCGAGTCACTACAGCTTGGCCAAACGGTACCTATGATCTAGAAGACGCAGAGGGCAAAGCTTCATCATACACCTGGAGCTCGGCACACCTAAAGAAGTTCTACCAATAGACTAGAATCCTGTAATACCTGTAATAGACTAGTCGAAGGTTTACATCGGGAATATAGATGGCAACCGATGTAAATTACGTTGCAATAAAAAAAAAAATTCAGAAAAATTCCCAAGTGTTTAGATCTGTGCAGCCCTCCGATCAGGCGAGCTGCACCAGGTCGCCCATTACGCTAGTTCGCCAAGCCCAGCTCGCCCGCATGCTCAAAAGTCCGCAATGTGCAAGGACCAAGGTCCCGAACGTTGTAATTAAATAGCTCGAAGGCAAAGGCTAAAGTGCCCAAGGTCGTGAAGGTACCCTTCGTAAAGGGTTGCTAAGCACCTACTGCCATAAGTAAGAAAAATTCGCAAAAAAGACAAAAACGTCTAAGGCAAGGTTCATGAAACCCAATGGCCCAACGTGAATCAATCGAAGTGCGGTTCGCTGCCCTAAGTGGCCTAAGACGAACAATTCGTGGCCCTAAGTGGCATAAGACGAAGAATACACACTCCTAAAACAGAGGTACAATTCGTAGTCGAAAGTGACGTAAAACGAACGATTCGCTTCTCAAAGTAGAATAAGACGAACAATCATGTACCAGAAAAATAAACAAGAACGAGCTATTTAAGAAATTATAACGTAAAGGCACAAGGACGTAAATAATAAGAGTTAGACAAAAAATGTTCGACTTATATTCAAAAGATACTTAAGAAATTTTCAAGTCCAAAATATACTTGAAAAAATCCTAAGTATGAGTAGCAGTGCTGGCCACAAAGGCCGACCAGCTAGCCATCTTTGAACTACAAAAAGCCCCTTCTGGGAGAGCTGCATATGCTGGGCGAGCTAAGTCTACTTCAACAAAAAAGTGAAAACTACAAAAATAGAACTCCTTCTAGGCGAGCTATGGAGCCTGACGACCTACTACAACTTGGGAAATAAAAAGCTAATCTAAGAATGCGGTAAAAAGCCTATGTATCGGGGGCATCAGCAGTGGCAGGGGCGATCTGGGCACCGGGAAGGGTGAGTTCGGCCTCTGTGGTGATATTACCAGTCAGCCCACTGGCATCGAACTCGCCCAAATCAAGCATGGCATCCCCACATGCCTCCCGAAGTTGCTCCCCAGTGGGCGGAGTCTGCTCCTCTTGGTTGGCGACCTCTGGTTCATCCAGATTCAGTTCCGGCACTGGGATAGTATTAATGATCTTGAACCGAGCCGGAACGAAATCCAATGGAATTCCAAGTGCGGGGAGGTCGCCAATATCCAGCTCGGCGTCATCAGGGAAGGGGACCCTATCCAAGCACTCCTTGAACTCGCCCACTATGGCCTTCACCTCGTCATCATGGTGAGCTCGCGCCCACCAGAGGGCCCTCAGGACCTCGGCATAACACTGCACGAAGCCCCGATCCGAGGCCTCGGCTTTCGCAGCTACCAAATCGGCCGAAGTGACAGCACTGCTGCGTAGTTCAGCGACCTCAAGTGCCTTCGCCTCCAATTCAACCCTTTGCCTCTCGCACTCGGCGTTAGAACTCTTCACCAGGCCCCGCTGCAGTGCGAGGTCTTTCTTCGTGATCTGGTGGCTGTCGACCTCCAAGGCGAGCTGGGCAGCGAACTCTTCTTCCTTCGCTTTCATTCTCGCCTCAGCCTCCTGTTCGAGCTGGGCGAGCCGACGTTGGGCGGCCTCAAGTTGCTCGAGGGCGCTCTGCTCGGTGGCCAACGAGGCCGCTGCCCTCTCTTCGGCGAGCTGCGCCAGTTTCTTTGCCTTATCGGCTGACTCCGCCAGCGCCAGCATTCTTTTGTTCCTATCAGAACGACCCGCCTCCAGCTCGTCAAGCTGCTCGAGAGCCTTCTGGTTGGCAAGCACCACCCTGCTCGCGTAGTTGGTCGAGAGAAGAAGATTCTCTCTCAAATCTTGGCTATTGACACCCTCCACCAGCGGAGTCGTCCAGTGCCTCGGCATCTCGCTCACAGCATTCTGGGCTATGCCCGGAGGGAGATTCCGCATCGATGTGAGAGAACGAGATCGCTCAAAGGCATGCAGGGCCTCGTGGCGGTTAGGGAAGGCAATTGGGGCATAACTGCGGGATCAAAACAGATGGAAAATGTTAGAAAAATAAAACAATGATGAGTAAAAGGGAGTCGATTGGGCGAGCTACTTACTGAGCTCGGTCTGGGTCCCAGCCAAGCAGTGTGTCATCGGTGGTTTGCACGCCGAATGGAGAGGGCGAGGGGGGCGAACTTCGTATGGGCGTGACTGCCAACGGGGTGGTGGATTGGACAGATCCCCCCTGGCCCGACCTCATCGAGATCCTCTCAGCCCGGTCAGACTCCTCATCGACCAGGCCCGTATACCTAGTCCTCTTACGAGCCTGGATGTTCTCCTCACCAGCTCGGGACCCATCACCCCGTTGGGGTCCTTTCTTTCCTCGACCCCGCTCTGAGGGGGCAACAGCTCGCCCGACACCTCGCCCGACCCTGGCGACCTCCGGAGCCTTGGATTTTTCGGGAGCTTTCTCCTTCTGGGCTCCCGACCCACCTGCCTCGCCCCTTCTTGAGGCGAGCTCTGCCTTCTTGCTCACCTCCAGTGCGAGCACGGACGGCGGGGCTAGTCTGTTGGGGCGAGGTGGTCCCATCTCGTACCGCTCCTTCACAGTTTGGTAGGCCTCGGGGACCTCGGCGATCGGGATAGCGACGAAGCAACCACCTGCACAAAAAATCACAAGTATCAGCACAATGAGCGAGATACCCCATAGGCGAGCTGCAAAGAGTTGAACCTGGGAGCTTGGGGCCTTGGATGTCAAGGTGGTGCGGCAGTGTGAGGAGCCCAGCGAGCCGCAGGCAATGGTGCGCGCACAGGTGGGCGACCTGTCTATCCTTCTCGCTCCTCAAATAGCAAATGGCGCGCACCACGTCGAACTGCTCCGACACTTTAGGCCTACCCCTGCTGGATTTGTGTCGCTTCGGAACTGCAAAAGGAAAGGAAATTAGAATTAGTATATCTAATCCAACCCACGCACACCGAAATAAGCGACCTACTGCTGGCTTCCCCATATCCCTCGGGAGTGAGGATACGGTCACCCCGCCCATGATATGTGCTGGAGGCTCGCCAGTCACCTCCTATGAAGAAAAATTGTTTCTTCCATTCACGAATTTTATTGGGCAGGTCCCCCAGAAATTTCTCCCCCGGACGTGCCTTCAGATAATAATATCCTGCGCCGTCCTGTGTCCGTTTGGTCACGGCGAAAACCTCGCCCAAGTCTGCCGAGGTCGTCGCATTCTCGTAACCCTCCAGCCCAAAAACGGACAGGGCGGTGAGAAGGTTGCTCCACGCGTTCGGTGTAAGTTGGGTGATGGCCAGATTATTGTCTGCTAGATATTGGCCAATAATCGGGTGCAATGGCAACGAAAGCCCGGCCCTCAGAACATCTACATTCAGGGCGGTCATCCCCTCAGGAGGTGCGTCAGCCCGCTCATCCTTCATTGGAGCATACATAAAGATGTCCAGGGGGATGCGATACTCCCTGCGTATGACTGGCAGGTCGCATTCATCAATTAGGCTCACCACCTCGCCGGCTTTGAACTCGGAGGGGGCAACTTCTTCCAGGTCGGCGAGGTCTGGGCGAGGTACCCTATTCGGGCATGGGAAACTCGCCGCATACTCGGCAATGTATTCATTCCAGTCAAACGGGTGAACCACCTGGGTGGGGACCTGGTACTCTACCAACTGGGGTTCCGGGAAACCGATACGGCGGAACCATTCGAGAGTAACTTCTTCCAGGTCGCCACCCTCCTCGCCGACCTCGGCACCACCCTCATCAACTTCCTCGGGCCCTTCATTGCCGCTAGCAACTCTTTCCTCTTGGGCGACCTCGCCACCCTCCCCCCATACCTCGCGGCACACAGAACTGGAGGCTCCCTCCTCCGGGTCGGGACGTAGCTCGCTGGGCAGTTCGCTGCGTGGCTCGCCGGACACCTGGCGAGCTACCGAGGTCGCCTCGGAGCTGGAGCCGATTTCCAAATTATTAATTGACAAACACTTATATACAAATTTCTACGGATCTAAGATCCGTAGAAATATTCATTTTTTAAAATTCGCGGGTCTAAACCGGGTTGGGTTGAATATGAGTATTTTTTTCCAAAACTCGCTTAGCTTGTGATTTTCGCTCACAGGTATGTTACAATTGGGGCAAATGCATGTTACTTTAAGGTAAAACGTGTGTTACAACCAGATTAAATGTTGTTTTCTACACATATTCATTTATTTTTGTAGAAGTAAATATTTTTCATGCAATGTAACACATGTATATGTTACATTGTATGTGTAACACATATTTATTCTTAATAAAAATACATTTTATCCTATAGTAACACATATATGCTCATATAATAACACAAATTGAGGAACAAATATGTGTTACAATTAGAGTAAATATGTATTACTGCAAATTTATGTTACACTTGGAGTAAATTTGTATTACTGCAAATGTGTGTTACATCTAGAGTAAATGTGTATTACAATTAGAGTAAATGTGTGTTACTGCAAATGTATGTTACAATTAGAGTAAATGTGTGTTATTGCAAATGTGTGTTACAATTAGGGTAAATGTGTGTTACTGCAAGATCAAATGTGTGTTACTGTATGCACAAACATTTATTTATCCTTATAAAAATATATATTATATTTTATATAACATATATAAGGTATTAAATGATGTATTAAGTACATGAATACCATATTATTAACATAAATCAACAAAGAGAATAAAAAATAAATTAAGTAACACATATTTATACTTGCAGAAATACATATTTTCTTTATAGTTACTTGAAAAGTACAAAAAAATTAATTTTTTAAGAATTACTAACACAGATTTTGCCTAATTGTAACACGCCTTTGCCAAAATTGTAACATACCTGGGAGCGAAAAACATATTATTAACATAAATCAACAAAGAGAATAAAAAATAAATTAAGTAACACATATTTATATTTGCAGAAATACATATTTTCTTTATAGTTACTTGAAAAGTACAAAAAATTAATTTTTTAAGAATTTGTAAAACAGATTTTGCCTAATTGTAACACGCATTTGCCCAAATTGTAACATACCTGGGAGCGAAAAAACATATTATTAACATAAATCAACAAAGAGAATAAAAAATAAATTAAGTAACACATATTTATACTTGCAGAAATACATATTTTTTTTATAGTTACTTGAAAAGTACAAAAAATTAATTTTTTAAGAATTAGTAACATAGATTTTGCCTAATTGTAACATGTCTTTGCCCAAATTGTAACATACCTGAGAGCGAAATAACATATTATTAACATAAATCAACAAAGAGAATAAAAAATAAATTAAGTAACACATATTTATACTTGCAGAAATACATATTTTTTTTATAGTTACTTGAAAAGTACAAAAAATTAATTTTTTAAGAATTAGTAACGCAGATTTTGCCTAATTGTAACACGCATTTGCCCAAATTGTAACATACTTGGGAGTGAAAAAACCTGGAACTACAAGTTGCGCGAATTTTGGAAAAAAATGTCCAAATTTGACCCGACCCGGTTTAGATCCGCGAATTTTTAAAAAATGGATATTTCTACGGTAGAAATTTGTACACAAGTGTTGCTCAATTATTTTTAGTTAATAGTATTATTATTAGTTATTGTTACATGTATATTATTAAACATATAATTGATAAAGGAATTATTATTATTATTATTATT
>JAPKLY010000008.1:2444104-2467656 GCA_026898435.1 Prunella vulgaris | reverse complement strand
TATTATTATTATTATTATTATTATTATTATTATTATTATTATTATTAGAGAAATTTGCATTAAACAACATATATAAACAAATATATTCAAATTACCTCATAAAAAATTATATGTTTCAAATACTTTTATGCCAATAAGCCCAAAAATAGGCTCCACACCTGTAAGAGCTAGCAGACAAGCAACTGCTGCAACAGATTTGCTGCCTTTATCTTTTTTTTTTTATTAGTAAAAAGATTTCCTTTTCATTAAAGAAAATAAAAAGAATATGAGGCATACCATTTATAGTATCAACATTCACTCCATATACAACAATAAGCCTTTTTAGCTTTGTGTACCCCACTCGGAGCCAACTTCTAGACCAATCACTAAAACAAATCGTGTCTAACCTTGTGTACCCTACTTGGAGCCAACTCCACACCCTATTCTTCATTTCCGCCACAATATCCTCTTCCCTCAATCTGGAATTTTGAAAAATTATTATATTCCTTGCTTTCCACAAAAGCCAGATCAAATATTCTCAAATGCAACTTAGTACCAATTTCACCACATTTCCAGTAAATAGTGAACACAAATGCTTGAGATTAAAGGAAACTAGAGAGCAAAAAGCGTTTTGACCCCCACTCACTCAACATCTCATCCACACATTATATGAATACTTGCATTCGAAAAAAAACATGTCTCACTGTTTCCTCCGTGTCCTCACAAAAAGCGCACTTCACCTCCGAATATGATGGAATTACTTTACTTCTTTGAAGCTCCACTAAGGTCGGTAATCTCTCTCGGATTGTTCTCCACGCATGCATCTTGACTTTAGTAGGTACACATTTATTTCAAAGGATTTTGAACTTCTCCTTCTTTTCTCTCTTCCGGGTGCGTCTTCACAAAGATCCAGTCGTACATCTTCTTCGTTTTGTATAATCCGCTTGCTTCATGTAACCACCTCCACCTGTCCTCCTCTCCTCATCTCAAAGGATACATGTTGACAAAATTTAACAGATCGTTAAGAATTTAACTCTCTCTCTAGCAACTCTCTCATCCATCCTCACTTCCAGTGCCATTCCTCACCCTTCCACTCACCCAAATCCCACATCGTTATGTTCTAGTCACTCGCCAGGTTAAATAATCTAGGAAAACTATATCTAAGAGGCATCTCTCTAGCCCACTTATCCGTCCAAAACCAAGTTTTTTTCCCTTCCCATACTACTTTTTCTAGATTACTCATGAACCAATCATCACTCCCCACTCCTGCAGATTTTAGAATCTCACCCCACCACCCCCTTATGGACACTCTCCCAAGCTCCTTGGGACCTAACCCCTTTCCCCAGTCCACTCCCCACCTCGATTCGACTTGCGGCCTTTATCTCATTTTATTTTTATATTTTTGAATTTTGAATGTTTAATATTTTGACAGCTTTGATACATCACTATAGGTTACCTGCGGGCCTTCCTGAGCTACATAGTCCTAAAGGAGATCATGGAAGCCAGTCATGCGTCTTGAGGATCCTGAATCTAAGTACCATATCGTCTTCTTTGGATCCTCCATCTCCTTTCTGTAGCCCCCCATCACATGAAAAGAATCAAGCTTTAGGTACACATCTTGTGTTGGGTCCTATTGTGTTAGCTGTAATCTTAGGGATCCAGATTTGTCTAACAATTCTGACTGCGTCAGAAGTGTAGATCTTTCTCCCTGAAACATCAACATACACTGTTCTCTTCTTCTTGTATGCATTGGAAGTTGAGGATGTATCCTGAGTCATAGGGGCCCTGGATTTTCTCTAAGGGGCTGGTTTCCTGTTCCTCTTTGGCCTGGGTGCAGTGGGTATAGTTGCCTGATGGAAAAGGGTTGCTTGTCTCTGACCTCTAGGAACTTGAGATCTGTTCTGAGAGTTATGGAAACCAGGATTGCTGCGCCCTTCAGGAGCTACCCGGTTTGGCCTTCTCCAGTCAGGAGTTGACTGCCCTAGATAGGTCATGTGCCCTGTCTGAGGCCCTCTAACCTGAGTATTCCTAGGCTGAGCCTGAGGTCTACCCTGGCTGAGTTCCTAGGCGCCTGACGAGACACCTGAGCCTTTCCCTGAGGTTTGGCCTGAATGTTCCAGTTAGTTACTTGACTGGTTAAGTGGGCTTCTTCCCTTCCCTGAGCCACTTGCCTGGTGAGCAATACCCTTGCCTTTGTCACCAGACTGGGCCTTAACAAACACCTTCTTAGAGCTGATTCCTGATGCAGCTCCAGGTTGACCCTGAGAGATATTCAAGGGGTTGAAACCTAACCCTTGTTTAGACCCATCAGTTTTCCGGTGGATTTTGATCTTTTCAACCACTTGGGCTAATTGGTTCATCTTATCCAGCTTTTTGGTTAGGATCTCATCTTGTTCTATCAGATGCTTATGCTGAGTGGAGAGATCATCATACTTGGCCCTGAGTGTTACCAACTCATTGTCCTTCTTTGCCAACGACTCAGTGTCCCATAGAACCACTGACTCAGCAAGCCTAGAGTTTTCAGCACTAAGCCTTGTATTCTCCTCCACAATGTGGACATGAGTCTTCTGCAGTCTTGATAGGTCAACCATCATTTGCTCTAAGGAGAGCTGGAGGTCGAGTTCTCTAGCTGAATCTGAGCTAAGCTCAGGTGCATGACCAGGAGAGGAAGAAAAAGAACATACCTCATTATTTGTCATCAGGCAAAGATCATCATACTCATTATCTAAAAAGAGATCAGGGGAGCGTCGTCCTGGACTATCTGATTCTGAGCTTTCCTCAGCAAGCATTGCTTTGCGATCTGACACTCTCAGATCCCTATTCGCTCTCCTATACTCTCTCTCACGAGCACTGAGCTCTGGGCAGTCGTACTGATAGTGCCCAGTTTTCTTGCAGTGATAACACTGATCTGCGTCACCTACATAAGGTTTTGAGTCAGTATACCTTTTGGTCTCAGACTCAATCTTGATCCAGGAGCTCCTCTCAGGTTTGGAGCTAGATCTCCTGAGATCCCGATCATCTCATCGCCGCTCAGGTTCTTCGCGATCACACCTTGAATCTGAACCCCTTCTCTCCTTTCTCCTGGGGCTAGAATACATCCGTCTGTCCCTGTTGTCATTGTAAAAAATTTTATACCTTCCAAATCTTGAGTTGAGCTTCTCGAATTGTCTGGCCATCAGGTTGTACTCTTCTGCAAGCTCATCCTTGCTCAACTTCTTCAGGGATTGGGGCGCAGCCTTAGGTTCTGGAGTAGCTTTAAGAGCAACCCTCTTCTTCTTTTCAGGAGTCCTCTTCTCACTACTATCTCCACTGCGGTGAAAAAAAAAAAAGAGGGCCCCTCAACTTTCTTCTTCCTCTTATTGAGGTCAAATTCCAGAGCCTTTAGCTCTGAGAAGAGCTGAGTAGTAGTGATAGTAGTTAGGTCCTAAGTGTTTTTCAGCATTATCACTCATGTGTCCCATCTTTCAGGGAGACAATTAAGAACCTTGGAGGACACCTCTCTCCTGTGAATCTGCTTCCCAAGGGTTGCCAATTCATTCATCGGCTTGATGAATCTGGACTTCATCTTATCAATGGTCTCATCCTCCAGCATCTTGAATGCTTCAAACTTCTGAATCACCAAGTCCTTACGACATTCCTTGATCTTCTCAGATCCCTCGCACATCTCAGCGAGTGTGTCCCATATTTTATTTGTCATTTTCAGATGCATTAATCTCACTTAGTCCTCATAAGGAACAATATGGAGAATGATGTTTTTGGCAACATTATCAAGACCAATTTGCTTGATCTGATCTGATGCCAGTTTCTCCCTTTCCACGAGCTCAAGGCCTTTAGGAGGTGGAACTAGGACATCACCCATCACTGGAAAAGTGGTAGCTCTGCCGCGTATGAACTTAATCGGACCTTTCTCTGTGACCACACACATCTGGTCATGAATAAAGTATAAATGTGCAAGTACTCTGAACTTCCAGTAGTCATAATTGGCTATGAAGAACTCAGGGAGGCTGCTCTCGAGTCACCTGAAGGATGCCATGTAATGCAGTTTTAGAAAACACCTAGATCTAGTTCAGCTGACAGTCAAAAGTTTCTCCTTAGAAACTATTGGTAATCAAAGTCAGTGACTTTGCGAACTACCGCTCTGATACCACTTGTTGGTCCTGAAACGAGTGAGAATCAGTGTATGGGGGGAATACACTGATGACAACTTTTCCTTTTTCAGGAAATTCCCTTCAGAAATTTAGTCATTTAGAAACTGAGATGCTCACTGAGAAATAGTCCTTCGGACTGAAGTACTCAGGAACTAAGAAATGTTGAATCCTGAACAGTGCTCAAAGTGAGCTCATTAAAGATACACACCTGCTGACTGCTGAGTAGCTGGTCAGTTGGATAGCTATCTAAACAAGCTTTTTAGTGTGGAATAGTGAGCTCTAAGATTATATTAGTTTTATTTAGTTTACTGAAATCAGTTTTAGCTTAGTTACTAAAAAGTGGTTAAGGACAGTGCTCAGTTTTCAGGATCATGAAGAATGGTTATTTCTGAAATTTCAAAACAATGCTGAAATGAATCCTGATCTATATGATATGACAGTTAATAATGCAGAGTAAAAATAAATCAGCACACAAGGGTTTTACATGGTTTAGAGGCTCAAGCTCCTACATCCACGGCCTGATTTAACAGGAGCAATCCACTCGGATTGGATCTTGTATTTTAACGTGCCAAGGTGCATGAGTAGTCTCCTTTCTCTCTTAGGAATTCAACCACTGGGTGGTTTTACAAGTCTCAATCATTCCCACTAACCAACTCACAACTTAAGAGTGGTTTAGCTTTCCGTTTCCCACTAATTTGTAATCCTTACAATCAAAACTATGTTAAGGATTGGATTATCACTCTAAACTAAATACAGAAAGATTTCTATCAATACTAGAAAAATTTGTAATGCAGAGTGTTGAGAGTTTGAATACTTTGAGCGCTTGAATCTTTGGTTAATCTTGAAATCGAAATTTCCCGTAACCTTGTTTGGGTACAAGATATTCTGTATTTATAGGAAGATTTGTAATAGATCCGTTGGAGGAGATCAAAACAAATCTTCCTATTTTAGGTAGGTGGCAGCCTAAGATGTATGATTTTCCCTTTTCACCATGCTTGATTTGGTGAAAGTCTTCTGGCCGCCGCCTACATGACTGTGGACATTTAATGAAGTGTCACCTCCGTACACACGTGTCACTATCTCACTGGCTGTTCTTCAAACGGCTAGTTGTTGACATAACTTTGTCCTTCATCGTACTATTTAATACTCTGAGTAAGATGTACTTAAACTCTGGGTATAAATATTTGTCTTTACTTGGAGTTCTGACATTCTTCTTGTCCTTAGTCATTTAGCATAAATGTTAAGTCATAATGCGTCAGTAACCTTTTAAGTCAGGACTTACAAGTGTTAGTAAGATAACACTCAACCCGATTACTCAGGTTACTTCTGCCTTCAAATAACAGGTTATGTCCTGAGCACGCTTATTATACTCAGTAGAACACCATCAGTGGAACTCCTCAGGATTGTCTTCTCTTCCGGATCGATCTTCCTAACATCGATCTTGTGAGGAACTTCTCTTCAAGATCTTCTCAGGATCTCAGCTTCAGGACAACTTTCTTGAACATGATTCTTTAATGAACATTGTCCTCAGGAAGAACTTCTTCCTGACTTCAATCTGCAGGACGTCTCCCTTTGAACAATTCATGAAACAATTCATCTAAATAAATTCATGAACAATTCATCTGAACAATTCATGAATCTATACAATCTTGAACACTTGTACTTAAATAAATTCATCTAAGGATTTTGGGATCTGAATCAAAACAACTCAGTTAATATCCCAACATTCATTTAATTTTTTTATATTTCAATATTGTAATGTCCTATGTTATCAAAATATTTTATTCAATTTTTATGTTTCCAAAGAAAAATTGATAATTTTTTTTTATTATTGATAGCATGAAACGTATAGATGAAAAAAGTTTGTTAATTCAATATAATTAACAAAAATATTTAATTATAAGAAACATATTAGATTTTTTTGTATTGATCATCACTATAATAAACTAAATAATAATTTATTGGAAGTCTTTCTTAAAGAATATTGCAATTGTCTTAAATTTTAAATTTATTTATAGGAGGAATATTTAACTTACAGTTAAATCAATGTATTAAACTTATGTTATACCTATTTTTAGTTTTATTTTATATGATATATACAAGTATATGTATTTGTATTTTATTGTGAGTGAATTTCATTTTCTTTTTAATTAGTTTAAAATTTCTTTTATTTGAATATGTATATATATATATATATATATATATACTCATTGGTTTAAGTCAAAGTATTATATATGTATTATTATTAATCGTATGTATAAAAAATGATATATGTAATAAATTTCACATATAAATTTTTTTTGGTATATTGATTTATTTATGGATTTAGTTGTATACATAAAAACACATTAACTGATATAAATTTTGTTATTATGGATAGGTTATTTTACATTTATACTCTTTCAATATGAACAATGATTTTGCCATTAACAATATTTATTTTGTCTTTTGTATATTACTAGACATTCCAATAAATTTGATATGATGATATTATATTTTTAAAGTTATAGTTAGTATGTAATAATGGACAATAATGTATTTGTGTGTTTTTTATTTTTTACCTTATAATATTAGGTATCACATTGTGTTTTTAGTAAGTAATCCATTTTATTTAGTGTACCTTTGTGATTTTTGCAATTAATTCATAAATATAGCTTTCTAATAATTTTTTTTTTTGGATATGTCATGATTTGGTCAAACATTTTTGTTATAAAAGAGTTTTGGTTATTCATTTTATATATTTTTGTTCATTTTAATTTTTAATAATTTGATTTATGTTCTAAATTATGTAAGTCCGTGTTAGTTTTCTTAGTATTTTAAGAACATGCGTATTAGTTTTTGAATTCTTGATTTTTATTTATTAAATAAATGTACTATTTTTTTGCGTATCTAATATTCATGTCTTTTTTTTTTAAAATTATGTATTCCTTTTTATTTTTATATTGGGATTAAAGATTTATACGCACAATTTTGAGTTGTTCAACATGTATTATATATTTTGATAGTTATCCTATAAATTTGAATTTTTTTATTTTATTTTATTTTAGTCCTTTTAAAATTTGCATAGAAGAGCAATTATCATAATATATTATCCAAAAAGTTAAAGAAAGTTTTGAAGTTATAGGACTAATATCCAAAAATTAAAATTAAAAGGAATAATATTAAAAAAATTCAATACTTTTATAACCAATATCAACAATATTATATTATCAAATATAAATTTTTAATATTCTAATTTAATTATGTTTTTTTCATCTTTTGTGGCGTATACCTCAGTAAATAAAATATGGAATATATATGTCAATATAATATTAAAAAGTCTTTCTTTGATAATTTTCGTAAAACATATTTAGGTGGTGTATTTTTTTAGTACTAGTATTTTGCCCCGTGCGATGCACGATTTGTAAATTTTAAAAATTATTAATATATATTTTTATAGTAATAATTTATTTTTTATATATCAATTTATATAAATTTTGTTGTGTAAAAGCTTTGGATTTGTTAATAAAAAATTCATGTAACGTTAAAGACTTCAAGTGATATTGTAATATCCTTTCTTTTAACAAAATAAATCAACATATGATAAACTAGGTGGGTTAGCTAAGCTGGTCACCGGACTCCTCACTTGAGTGAGTGACCCGGATTCGATTCCTTCTGGGAACGAATTAGGAGGGAGATATAAGGTTGACTTGGAGATATTCTTGGAGTGTTTGGAGACTTGGTGAACTAACATTACCGATAAAAATAAATCAACATATGATAAAAATAAGGTGGTATAACTTAGATGGTTAAAACCTCACTACTTATCGTCGAAATCAAAACTCAACATCAACATTTATTTTTTCATTATCTGATGAAAATCATCCTCATCAAGTTCTCTAAGTCGGGTAGAAACACCTTTCGATTTAAAATATTAAAAAATATAAAAAGTCGTCTATAGCCTAGGTGGCATCAAATATTGTCTCCATTTTTTCCACCGATTTGGGTTAGTCATGACAGTTGATTGCTACCAAACATCTAGATGACAACCATTTGCATCTCTGCTAATATCATATAAATCAAAATTTGTAGAAAATTAAATACATTTAAAGTATATTTATATATAAACTAATTGATTTTTATTATTAAAGTTGATTTTTTATTAAAAAATCATAGCACACATCATTGTAAAATCTTTTAATTACCTACATATTAAATTACTAATATTTTAATTTGGCTTGACAAAATTTTTAATAGAAAGTTATATTATAATAAACAAATAAGATATACTAATACACATTAATGAATAAGTATTCGATTGTATAAATATTGTCTAGACAATAGTATGTACAAAATCATGTATTAAAGATAATTATAAATCCACCCAACAAAAAAATTGGTCATAATTGTTGTAATCGAAAGTAAAAGCGATAAGCGTAAATAAAGAACACAGGAATTTTAACCCAGTTCGTCACAAAGTGACTACGTCTGGGGGCGACCAAGCCTGGAGATAGTAAACTATAATCTGGCGTAAAGTGTTTACAGAGTATGAAGCATATGAAGTACAAGGGTTTAGAATACAATAAATAGAAGTACCCTAACCCTAACTATAAGTCCATGGGCCTAAAGCCCATTGGATCATATATAATATTATGTCCACTTATAATATAATATATTATACTGAATATATTATAACACCCCCCCTTGGACATAATAACAATGACAAAGAAGAATACTTGAGTTATCCAGAGGAGTATTATTAATGATCTTTAGGATCCAATCTTCAGGATTGTTTAGCGTTTGATACTCCCCCTGAAGATAACAATCTTCCAAGTCGACGCATCCCGATTTAATGTACGTATTTTTCAAAAGTCGAAGTGGGAAGGGATTTAGTGAACAAATCAGCTAGATTGTCACTTGAGCGTACTTGTTTTATCATGATCTCACCACTCTTCTGGAGTTCGTGAGGATAAAAGAATTTTGGGGAAATATGTTTCATCAAGTTCCTTTTGACATAGTCATTGCTCATTTGTGCAATACATGCAGCATTATCTTCATAGATAATTGAGGGGTTTAAGTCAACAGAAGGGATACCACACGAATCGTGAATGTGTTTTATCAGGGATTTCAACCAAACACATTCTCGTGTAGTTTCGTACAGAGCTATGATCTTTGAGTGGTTTGACGATGTGGTCACCAAAGTTTGTTTGACAGATCTCCATGAAATGGTTGTACCACCACAGAGGAAAACATAACCCGTTTGCAATTTCGCATTATAGGGATCAGATAGATAACCAGCATCAGCATAACCTACAAGTGTTTTGTCTTGGTTTCTTTGATAGAAAAGACCAAGATCTTGTGAACCTTGAAGATATCGTATTATATGTTTCACACCATTCCAATGTCTCCTCGTAGGGGAGGTACTGAACCTTGCAAGTAAGTTCACTGCAAAGGCAATATCAGGCCTAGTGCAATTTGCAAGATAGAGCAGTGCACCAATTGCACTTAGATAGGGAACTTCAGGTCCATATAGCTCTTCGGTATCTTCTTTAGGTCTAAATGGGCCCTTTTCCATATCGAGGGAACGTACAACCATTGGAGTGCTTAAAGGATGAGATTTATCCATGTGGAATCTCTCCAACACTTTCTTTAGGTAGGCTGATTGGTGTATCAGTATTCCTTCAGGGAAATGCTCGATCTGCAGGCCGAGACAGAACTTGGTTTTACCCAAAGTTTTCATTTCAAATTTAGTTTTTAAGATTGAACTTGCTTCTTCAATCTCTTTCCTTGTTCCGATAATATTTAGATCATCAACATACACCGAGATGATGCAAAAACCATTAAGTGATTTCTTAATGAAGACACAAGGAAAAACCTCGTTATTTATGTATTCCTTCTTCAGGAGGAATTCGCTTAGTCGATTATACCACATACGACCTGACTGTTTTAAGCCATATAACGAACATTGCAATTTAATGCTGGACATATTACGATGTTCGTTATTCCTCTTTTGGGGAATATTTAATCCATCAGGGATTTTCATATAGATATCAGAATCTAATAATCCATATAAGTATGCAGTGACTACGTCCATTAACTGCATTTCTAAGTTTAGTTTAACTGCCAGGGATATTAAGAAGCGGAATGTTATTACTGTTGGGACAATCTGAGTATTTTGAATAGATCCCAAAACCCCTGATGAATCTGCCTAAGTACAGATGTTCAGGATAAAATAGTTCAGGATAGTTAGGTTAGAAATTCAGTACAGGAGGAACTTGCTGAAGACTGAAGAATATTGGAGTCGACCCAATTTACTGAAGTCTGAAGTATAATTCATCCTGAAGGAGTCAGTCAATCTTGCTGAAGATTGCCTAGGTCTGAAGCTGAAGATCGAAGCCTGATGTTCTGTCCTGAAGTCAATCCTAAAGTACCATTGACTGATGTTTCTACTGAGTACACTAAGCATACTCAGGACATATCTTAGTCAGTGAAGAGTAAGTATAATCTATCAGGCTGTGATGAATGCACTTAAGACCTGACTTAGGCCTTGGTTCAGTTTATCTGAACCATATAAGTCCAAAGCAGAAAGGTTACACATACTGGGCTGAATAATCTATCATACTGTACTGAAGACACATGATACCTGACTCGGGCAATAGTTCAGATCACCTGAACCATGTAAGACCAAGACAAAGGTTATTTATGCTATGGGACAAGAGACAAAGAGAATGTCAGTAAGACTCCAATGAAGACAAACATTCAGACTGAGTTATTAACAAGAGACTCAGAGTATTGAATGTACAAGGAAGGACAAATGTCTGAAAGTCAACTAGCCGTTAGAACGGAGAGCCAATGATCTTTCGACACGTGTGTACGGAGTCTGCGCAGCATTTAATGCGTCTCAAAGTTGCAGGCGATGGGACAGACTTGCCAGAATAAGCATGTCGGTTAGGTAAAATAGTATTTCTAGCCTGCAACGACCCCAAAATAGGAAAGATTTGATTAGATCTCCTCCAACTGATCTATTTTGAATCTTGCCTATAAATATGGAGAACCTTGCACCCATTCAAGGTTAACGAGAAATTTCCAAGAGAAAACTCTCAAGAATCCAAGCTCTCAAAGCATACTATAAGCAACACTCTGCAATTAAATTTCCCTAGTGTTGTAGTAGGATTCACTCTGTATTTGCTTAGATCGATAGCTCTAATATCTAACATTGTTTTGTATTGCTAGAGCTATCTCAGTTGGAAACCAGAATACCAAACCACTCAGGGTGTGAGATTGGTTGGTTAGAAGGACTGGAACTTGTAAAACGCCCAGGGGACAGTTCCTAAGAGAGGAAGTTGGCTACTCGTGTCCCTTGGCACGTAAAACCAAGCACCTATCCTCAGGGTTTTGAGGATAACTTCCTGTTAAATCAGGTCGTGGACGTAGGAGTTGGTTATCTCCGAACCACGTTAAAAAGACTTGTGTGCTGATTTACTGTTTTGTTCAGGATCATAACTATCATCATAATAAACTGAACATTCTGCATTGTTTTATCCTCAGGACTGAATCAATCATCCTGAATCTTAATACGGTGCACTCAGCCCTAACCACCAGTTTACTAAGCAAGTTCAAAGAAAATGTTTTCAGAAACTAAGACGAGTAGAATCTAAGGGCTCACCTTCCGCACGTACTCTAGCTCACTGAGATAGTAGTCCAACTGACTCACTCCCAAGCAGTCAGTAGGTTTGTTATCTCTCCTGAGCTTCCGAGCACTTACTCACACTCAACTTATCTGACTCGTTACTGAACTGTCCCTGCTGTCCCTGTGGACCTTCAGCATACTGAGTAATTCAGGAAATCCTGACTGAGAATGTAAGAGCATTTTTCTGAGTCTTTCAGAAAAATCTGACATCAGTGTATTCCCCCCCATATACTGATCTTACTCGTTTCGGGACCAACAAGTGGTATCAGAGCGGTGGTTCAAAAGGCCACTGACTTTGTTTACCAACAGTTTCTGAGGAGAAACTTTTGGTGGTCTACTGAATTGATCTCGTTTCTGAAAACTGCATATCATGGCATCCGGTTCTAAACGCCTCGAAGGCAATCTTCCTGAATTCTCTATTGACAATTATGACTATTGGAAATTCAGGGTACTCGCACATCTCTATTCCATCCATGATCAGATGCCTCTGGTGATTGAGCAGGGTCCGATCAAGTTTATGAGGAATCTTCAAATGACCTGGCCTGTTGCTGGCAATGTTCCTGTTCCAGCCGCCGGAGATGAAGAAGTGGAGAGGTCCGCGCTTAATTCTGATCAAATTAAGCAAATTGGACTGGATAATGTTGCCAAAAACATTATACTCCACACTATTTCTTACGAGAATTCGGTCAGGATCATGCACCTGAGGACTGCAAAGGAGATCTGGGATGCTCTGAGAGAGATGAGTGGGATCAGAAAAGATCAAAGAGAACAAGAGAGATCTTGCAATTAGGAAGTTTGAAGCCTTCCGGATGTTAGAAGGAGAATCCATCGATCAGATGGAAGCTCGATTCATTAAGATGATGAACGAGCTAGCAACCCTTGGGAAGGAGTTTCCCAACAGGGAGGTGTCTTCTAAAATCCTGAACTGTCTCCCTGAAAGATGGGACACAGGAGTGATCCTACTGAAGAACACTCAGGACCTTACCAACATTACTCACCCTCACCTGTTCTCAGAGTTAAAGGCTCTGGAATTCGACCTCGATAAGAGGAAGAAGAAGGGTGTTGTCAGTGAGGAAGTTAGTGAGGAGAAGACTCCTGAAAAGGAAAAGAGCGTGGCTCTTAAAGCTACTCCTGAGCCTGAGGGTGGATCTGGCTCTAAGTCTCTGAAGGACATGAACAAGGATGAGCTAGCCTTGGAGTACAGCCTGATGGCGCGGCGTTTCGGGAAACTGAACTCTCAATTCGGAAGGTATAAGAAATTTTATACTGACAGCCGTGATCGCAGGTACTCCAGCCCCAGGAGATCGAGTCCCCGAAGAGAAGAAAGGAGGGGCTCAGATTCCAGGAGGGATCGCAATGAGCCTGAGCGACGAAGAGATGAGAAAAGGAGAGATGATGGGCCCAGAAGATCCAGCTCCAAACCTGAACGATCATCAGGGAGCAGGAGGGAGTCATCTGATAAAAGGTACACTGACAAGAAACTTGTTTCTGATGTAGATCAGTGCTACCACTGCAAAAAGACCGGACATTATCAGTATGATTGTCCGGAGCTCAGTGCTCGTGAGCGAGAGGATAGGAGAGCCAAGAGAGAGCTCAGGGCATCAGACCGGAGAGCATTGCTTGCTGAGGACTCCTCAGATTCAGATGGCCCAGGATGCCGGTCCCCTGAACTCTTCTCCGATGAGGAGTATGATGACCTCTGCCTGATAGCAGATGATCAGGTATGTTCTTCTGCTTCTTCTCCTGATCACGCACCTGAGCTTATCTCAGATTTAGCAGGAGAACTCGACCTTCAGCTCGCCCTAGAGCAATTGATGGTTGACTTCTCAAGGCTGCATGAGACTCATACTCACACAGTGGATGTGAATGCAAAACTGAGTGGGGAGAATGATCGGTTAACTGAGTCTCTCAGAATAAGAGATACTGAGGAAGCCCTCAGATTAGTACATCTTCAGGAAGAGCTACTTCATGCTCGGAACAAGCATGATGAAGCTCCACTGAAGGTAGAAAGACTGAAGGGTGTAATCAGCTCGCTGATTGAGACTCGTGATACTGATCTGTTCCTTGCTCAGAACAACTGATGATTGAGCGAATTGCTCTTAGAGTGATGTTCAAAACTGAGTGGCAAGCTCGCCTTTGTGCTGAGCAAACCACTTGGGATCTTGAGCTGATCTCAAAAGAGAAAGCTCATGAAGAGTTGGTGCTTCAGTACACCACTGAAATTGAGGCCCTGAAAGAAACCAATGGGCATCTTGAGGTTAAGCTGAAGAAGTTATACACATCCACCCAAGTGGTTGATGAGTTAACAAGTTTCTCTCAGCTGACTGATGGTGCTAAAGCTGGGTTAGGCTATGATGCCTCAAAAGACCTAAAGGGCAAAAAGAAGAGAGGTGCTTCAGGGAGTAACTCTCAGAAGAAGTTTGTCGCTGCCCTAACTGATGACAAGAGCTTAAGTGTTGTTCATCAGGACAAAGGCAAAGGGAAGGAGAAAATGCCTGCTGAACCTGTCAGGCAAAGGGCTGAGAAACCAAGACCTAAACCTAAGGAAAAGGTCAAGGCTTCTCATTCTGAGTCAAGGAAGACAGATCAAGGGAACTCCAAGGCTCAGTCTAGGAATCCTCAATCTGGGAAGAACTCTGCTCCTAGCACTTCTCAGGCCCAGCCTAGAAATGCTCAGAGCAGAAGGAACTCAGGACAGAGGAGGCCTCAGGCAAAGCCAAGGACTACTGAGGTCCAGATTCCTCAGACAGGGCACAGAGCCCATCAGGAGCGTCCTAATCCTCAAAGGAGAAGGACAAACCAGGTGGTCTCTGAAAGGAAACGGAGACCTGACTCCGATAACACTCAGGCCAGACTTCAAGTGCCAAGAGGTCAGGCCCGAGCTGCTCCTTCTCGGGATCAAACTCAGCCCAATGCACCCAGGCCAAGGAGGAACAGGAGGCCCACCCCCAGGAATCAATATAGGGCTCCTGAACCTCAGGCACAAAGGAAGAAGACTGTGTATGTTGATGTTTCAGGGAGACAGGTTTACACTTCTGATGCTATCAGAATTGTTAAACAAATCTGGATCCCGAAGGGTATGGCTGACTCAGTAGGACCCAATACGAGATGGGTACCTGAGGCCTGATTCTTTTCAGGTCGCTGCGAGCTACAAGAAGAGGAAGGAGGATCTGATGAAGGACTGGTACTTGGACTCAGGATGTTCCAGGCACATGACCGGATTTCGTGATCTCCTTTAGGATTATGTAGCTCAAGAAGGCCCGCAGGTAACCTTTGGTGATAACTCTAAGGGTTTCACCAGAGGATTCGGAACCCTTGTTATTGGCTCTGTTCGTGTACTGAATGTATCATATGTTGAGGGACTGAGACATAACTTACTCTCGGTCAGTCAGTTTTGTGACCGAGGATATAGTGTAGAATTTACATCTAACATGTGTCTTGTGAGGACAAATCTACACTACAGGTTCTGATTACAGGTATCAGGAGGGGCAATGTATATTTTGCTGATTTCAAGAGCAGTCCTCCTGAAACTTGTTTGGTTGCTAAGAGCTCCTCTGAGCTCAGTTGGCTTTGGCATAAACGCCTGAGTCACTTAAACTTCAAGATTATTAACAAAATTTCTAGACTCTCACTTGTAGATGGTCTACCAAATGAAGTTTTTAGCAAAGACCACGTGTGCGGAGCATGTCAGGAAGGCAAGCAAACCAAAGCTTCATTCAAAGTGAAAGAAGCCTTCTCAACTGACAGAGTGCTTCAGCTTCTGCACATGGATCTCTTTGGTCCAGTTACTCCTGTCAGCATAAATGGTAGGAAATATACCCTTGTTGTTGTTGATGATTATTCCAGGTATACATGGGTTATTTTCTTGCTGAACAAAAAGGAGACTCAGGTCAAGCTTCCAGAGTTACTCAAGCAATTGAGTACTGAACAGGGTCAGAGCATTGTCAGGATCCGATCAGATCAAAGAACTGAGTTTATAAACTCTATTATAACTGACTTTTGTACTAACCATGGTATAACTCATGAGACTTCTGCAGCCAGGACCCCTCAGCAGAATGGGGTAGCTGAAAGAAGAAATCGGACCTTGAAGGAAGCTGCCAGGACCATGTTGGCTGAGTTTGGATTGCCCAAGAAGTACTGGGCTGAAGCAATCAACACTGCTTGCCACACTCAGAACCGATCTATGCTGAACAAACAACATGCTCAGACACCTTATGAAACTTGGAATAAGAGGAAGCCTCACATCTCTTATTTCCATATCTTTGGGTGTAAGTGTTTCATCCTGAACAATGGGAAAGACCAGTTGAAAGCCTTTGATAGCAAATCTGATGAGGGAGTCTTCTTAGGATACTCCTCAGTCAGTAAAGCCTTCAGGGTGTATAACTGTCGGACCCTTTGTGTGGAGGAAACACCTCATGTTGTGTTTGATGAGACTGCATCAGTGCATAGGAAACAGGTTCCGAATCCTGACACTGAGGGGGTTATCAAGAGGATAACAAGACTGAGTCTGAAGAATCCTGAATTCAAGATCAAGAGTGTCAGTGCTCCCAAGGGATGGGATGATGATGATGATGATCAGGATGGACCTCAGGCCAACTCTCAACTAGCCCCAACCTCAGAGAATGTTGAGTCTCAGACTCAACCTGAGGTACGTACTGTCAGTGATGATGCTTCTGCACCTGAGACAGTTACTGAGTCCAACACTGTAGGGGGAAACAATGTCTCTGACATTGGCCAACCCTCAGGAAATGACTCAGTATCCCATGTTCTTGCTCGTTCCTGTTCTTTGCCTATTATTGTCGAGACTAATATTTCAGGATCAGGCGAGGGAACGTCAGCAGCTCCCAGTGCTCCCGTCAGCAGAAGGCGGTAGCTAGATGATCACTCATTGGCTGATATCATTGGTGATATCAATGAGGGGGTCAGGACTAGGTTGTCCTTTGGTGAGAGCGCTATGTTTTGCTGCTTCCTGAGTGATTAGGAACCTAAGAGCATAGAAGAAGCTCTTGCTGATCCCAACTGGATTCTAGCCATGCAGGATGAGCTCAATGAGTTTGAGCGGAATCAGGTTTGGGAGTTAGTTGAGAGACCTAGGCGTCAACATGTCATTGGCACCAAGTGGGTCTTTAAAAACAAGAGGGATGAGAAGAATGTTGTAGTCATGAATAAGGCCAGATTGGTAGCAAAGGGCTACTCTCAGGCCGAAGGAATTGACTATGATGAGACCTTTGCTCCGGTCGCAAGGTTGGAAGCAATCAGGTTGTTTCTGGCATATGCAACATTCAAGAAATTCAAAGTGTATCAGATGGATGTAAAGAGTGCTTTTCTGAATGGTGTACTAAACGAGGAGGTCTATGTGGAACAACCTCCAGGTTTTGAAATTGGAAATAAGGTATATCACCTGAAGAAAGCTCTTTATGCCCTGAAGCAAGCTCCGAGAGCTTGGTATGATACATTATCCCAATTCCTAATAGACCACGGGTTCGTGAAAGGAACAGTGGACAGGACCCTCTTCCGGATATCCGAAGGGGAGGACATTCTCTTGGTTCAGATTTATGTGGATGACATAATTTTTGGATCTCCTAATCTGAAGTTTTGTGAGAAATTCTCCAAGCTGATGACTGGGAAATTTGAGATGTCAATGATGGGAGAAATGAATTTCTTTCTCGGTCTCCAAGTCAGGTAAACTGACTCCGGAATCTTCATAAATCAGTCCAAGTATGCGAGGGACTTGATTCAGAAATTCGGAGTTCAGTCCAGTAAAGTCTCACGTATTCCCATGAACACAAATGAGAAGCTGGATCCTGACAAAGAAGGAGTCTCAGTAAATCAGACTGAATATAGGGCACTGATAGGATCCTTATTGTATCTGACTGCTAGTCGTCCTGACATCACTTATGCAGTTGGAGTTTGTGCAAGGTATCAGTCTGATCCAAGGAAGAGTCATCTAGAGAGTGCCAAAAAGATACTGAAATACCTGAGAGGTACATTCAATCTAGGACTTTGGTATCCCTCTGATGACAACCTAGAACTGACTGGCTATTCAGATGCAGATTATGGAGGCTGTAGACTTGATAGGAAATCAACTACAGGCACATGTCAGTTTCTAGGGAGTAAACTGATCTCTTGGTTTTCTAAAAAGCAGACCAGTGTTGCAACGTCTACTACTGAGGCTGAGTATATGGCGGCAGGCAGTTGTTGTTCTCAGATCCTTTGGCTGAAACAGCAACTGAGAGACTACCAAGTTGAGGCCACTGAAGTCCCAATTTATTGTGACAATAATAGTGTCATTGCCATATCCCAAAACCCAGTCTTACACACAAGGTGTAAACATATAGACATCAGGCATCACTTTATCAGAGATCATGTTGAAAAGAAGGACATCAGGATGGTGAGAGTCCCTACTGAAAAGCAGAGAGCTGACATACTGACTAAGGCTTTGCGTGAAACCAGATTTGTTGAGCTATCAGTAGAATTAGGACTCCTTGACCTAGGCTTAGGAGATTCAATCTGAATCTCTAGTCAGAATGCTCAAGATCGGGGGGAATGACTAATAAGGACTCAGGATGAAGAAATTTCAGAAGAGAATGTGAATGGTTGTAGGGGGAACATTCAGTATGAAAAGGATGATCAGTATAGACTGACTAAGATTCAGGACACTGAACTCAGGGCTTGTCACCCTGATAGACCAACAACAACGAGTGGTATCAGTCAGAATACGAATCTGACTGAATGGTATGTTTCCTGATTTTTTGTCTAGTCATCAGATCTTGCGTGCATTATCCTTGATACTGTTTGTTGTATTGTCAAATCAATTTAATTTATCATTTAATCCCAGCCATTCATTTAATATTCGGTTATTATTTAATACAATTTCTTTGAATTAAATACGGACATGCTCTAATGTGCATTTAATGCACTGTGGGCGGGAACAGTTTTCGATAAAGTTTGACCAATTACTTTCAAAAAACCGAAAAGGCACCATGCATTTCACTTTTTGATCTTGACCATTGAATCTCATAAGTCATTATTTTCTGAGCCATCCGATTAAAACTGAAATTTAGTATAAATAAGGGAAGTGATCGTCGTTGCAAACTTTATGCACCCAAATCTTTTCCTTATATATTTTCTCTAAAACCCGATTTTCTTCAAAATCTCCAACTTAATCAATGGCGTCTCCTTCGGTGGACTCATTCTTTGGGAACGTTTTCCATCTCAGGAATGAAATCCACTACGAGCTCTTTGGGGATTTTTCTTCTAACCACCCAGATATCTTGCCTGTGCAAGAATTATATGAAAATGCAGGTCTTCTGCAGTTTGTCACAGCAAGACCCCAGAGACTCCATCCGAGACTGGTTGTTGCTTTCTACCTCAAGATGGCACAGAACAAGGTTTCCCAGGAGTGGGAGACTTGCATTCCTTTGACTTCCTGTGTGAAGGGGAAGGATGGAGAAGAGGAAATGACCAGGAGGTGGGTCACTTTCAACATCAGGGAGAAGATTAAGGAGGTTTTTAATCTTCCCTGCTCTGGACGAAGCCCGATTGATTACGGGTTTGGGAACGAGAAGGATTTTCTCCAGTCTCTCTGCGATGGAGATGTCGTCCTGAGGTCGGGCCTCAACAAATCAGTTTTGAGGACTGAAAATCGCCACTTCTTCGACCTAACAAGTCAGGGAGTGATGGGGATTGCCGGAGGATTGGAGCAGATCTCCAGACCAAAGCTTTATACGATGATGGCAATCTCTGATGCGTCAGTGCACAATTTTCACTGGGAGGATTACTTTCTCCAATTGCTGGTAGCTGAGACCAGCAAAATCAAGTATTCACCGGAGGGACAGGCGACGTTCGAGGCCAAGATGCACTTTGGCACCAAGATCTCACTGATTTTGGAAACCCTGGATCTCGGGGATGTTGATCAGGCCCAGTCACTCGAGATTCCAGCGAAGATTGACCTCTTCAGGGCTTACTCCGGTGATGCTGGCACCAAGAGAAGACCACGGACTCAGAAGAAGAAGGCTCAGGCGAGCACGACTGGGAGAGTCAAGGCTCAGGCAGGCATATCTTCAGAGTCCGATATTGCAAAGCCAGTGGAGGACAAGCCCAAGCGCTCAGGACCCAAACAACAGAAGCTAAAATTTCTTTATTCAGGGTCAGCAGAGCGAGAGAAAAAGCTTGTGGAAGAGAGAGTTGCTGAAGAAGGTGTTCAGCATGCAACTCCAGAAAAGGAACCGGCTCAGGCCGCTCTTGACATTGCTCCCATTACTTCTGTTCTGGACGTTGCATCCCCTGATCCTGATCAACTGATCCTCAACATCGCCTCAACCTATCAGAGTTTGGAGAAGGATCAGGATGAACCTGCTCAGGAAGGAGGAGTTGAGCAGGAGGCTGCTGAACCAGTTCAGGCTGAAGCCCCATGGCCATTCCCTGCGCCTGATGAGAACACATTGCCCGATTTCGAGATTGTGGCAAGGGGAAGTGCTGTGGATATGGTGGAGAGGAGGTTTCCTGATCTATCAGACGCTCAGAAGGAGGCAGTTGTGCAACTCCGCACCTACGCCATGATCAGGAATGCCACGTGGCCTGAATTGAGTCAGCTCGGGGAGTTGAGAGGATGGGAGAAAATGGCGGAAACTGAAGCCGCCCTCTTTGATCACTTCAACGTGAATTCTTTACATCACCTGATCAAGATGGTAGACTTCATCAGAACTGTTAGACGTATCTACCCCGAGCCAGAGCCTGAAGAATTGAGGAGGAGAAGAAAGAGGAGAAGGAAGAGATTGTGATTGCTGAAGATATTCAGCAAGGTGGCACTGAAGGAGTCAGTGCAACGATCGATGAAGCAATCCTGGGACCCGGGACTGCGGAGGCTTCAGGAGAGGGTCCACCAGGTCTGATCCGAGTCAGAGGAAAATGGATCACCCCCGAGGCTCTATATGTTCAGAACTCCTCACGAGCTCTTGCCAATCTTCACAGAATGGTAATACTCGTCGAGAGAAAAACTAGTAGGGTTGGTTCAAATTCTGAAGTGCTAAACAAGAAGATGAAAAGACTGGATCGTGACCTGAATGAGATGGGGACTGATATGAATGCTGCCATCGATCTCCTTGGAGAAGTCAAAAATCAACACTCAGTAGATCTCACTGTTATCTCTGAGCAAGAAAAAGGGGTCATTCAAAGCTGCAATCAAATGGTCTCTGATGCGCAAACTCAGCAGGAGAACAAGCTTGCCACTTTTCTTGATCAACAAATGCCTGAAAGAATTGATCAACTGATTGATGAAAAGTTGGCCAAGCTGAAGGCTGAACTGAAATATGAGCTGCTGAGTGAGATGTCTGAACAGGAGAAGGATGCAATTGCTATTGCCCTGAACAATCGGATGATAAGCTTTGAAGGACGGCTAAAAGCTGAGCACAATTCAGCCGTCGACAAGCTAAGTGTTGGCCTGAGAGGGATGGCCAGACAGATTGGGCAATTGCAGGGCAAGCAGACTGAGATGGACAGTCATTTCACATTATTAGCGGAGTCAGTAGACGAAGTTTTCAAACGAATCAATGACGATGATGCCAAAAAGGGGGAAGGGAAGAAGCAAATAGCTGCTGGGAAAGCAAAGAAGAAGGACTTCCCCCCTGAACTGAAAGCTGCTGAAAGGAAGAGGACTAGATCCGCAGCTGCCATCGAAGCTGCTGAAGGTTCAGATCCGAAGAGATTAAGGCCCTTTGAAGATCCTTCCTTGGAACCTTTATATAAGGAGATGGAGGAACAAATGCAACCTGAGTTGACTACTCAGAAGAAAATGGTGATGACTGAAGTTGAAAAGATAGCAAAGATGAAGGAGATTTCGCTCCTCAGTCAGATCCAGCGCTTGAAAGAGTCCAATGAGTATCTGACATCGCAGGTTCAAAAGAAGAAATCTGTGACTTCTGGATCTCGGATGAAGACTCAGAGGAAAATGGTGGTCAGTTCAGAACAAGGCCCTCCTCCACTGCAGTTTGTGGAAGACTTCATTCCTATAGAGATGTTGGAGGTATGGATTCCGATTCGGAATAGGTGGGCCTACCTATTCTACGTGGTGGGGTTATGGGACGATCTATCTGAAGAAAAAGACGTCATACTCCATCACTGGATGGCACAGGAGCACCCTGATCTCTGGGCTGAAATCATCAGACATGCTGACACTGAAGGTGTAGAGATCGCTCCTCCAGAATTCATCAAGTACCCGCCTCCACTCTTCAGGAACTCCAAACAACTAGACCGGAAATCAATATCAGAAAAATCATCAGAGTAGGACGCGCTGCCGGGGCTGTTGGTGATCGGAACAGGATGAAGCAGGTCCTGAACCGAGTTTTGGAGATGTATGAGATTCCTCTAGCTGCTTGGAATAAGGATGAAGACTAGGTCAGGAGCTAGTTGATTCAGGAATTGTAATAGCTTAATAATACTTGTAATTCTCATATCAATCAATGAAGTTATTTATTTTTCCTGAGTACAACTTCTTGTTGACTCCTGAATTTACTTTTTTGAATCCTTATCAAGAACTGTACTAACCCATTCCTTGTTTTCATCTTATAGACTAAGTACCTAGTTTGTCAGGTGGTATTGAGTTGTTCTCACTGACTAGGTCAGTTGATTGTATAGATGAATAGGAATTTACTTAAGGGTTTTGGCATCATCAAAAAGGGGGAAATTGTTGGGACAATCTGAGTATTTTGATTAGATCCCAAAACCCCTGATGAATCTGCCTAAGTACAGATGTTCAGGATAAAATAGTTCAGGATAGTTAGGTTAGAAATTCAGTACAGGAGGAACTTGCTGAAGACTGAAGAATATTGGAGTCGACCCAATTTACTGAAGTCTGAAGTATAATTCATCCTGAAGGAGTCAGTCAGTCTTGCTGAAGATTGCCTGGGTCTGAAGCTGAAGATCGAAGCCTGATGTTCCGTCCTGAAGTCAATCCTGAAGTACCATTGACTGATGTTTCTACTGAGTACACTAAGCATACTCAGGACAGATCTTAGTCAGTGAAGAGTAAGTATAATCTATCAGGCTGTGCTGAATGCACTTAAGACCTGACTTAGGCCTTGGTTCAGTTTATCTGAACCATATAAGTCCAAAGCAGAAAGGTTACACATACTGGGCTAAATAATCTATCAGGTTGTGCTGAAGACACATGAGACCTGACTCGGGCAATAGTTCAGATCACCTGAACCATGTAAGACCAAGACAAAGGTTATTTATGCTATGAGACAAGAGACAAAGAGAATGTCAGTAAGACTCTAATGAAGACAAACATTCAGACTGAGTTATTAACAAGAGACTCAGAGTATTGAATGTACAAGGAAGGACAAATGTCTGAAAGTCAACTAGCCGTTAGAACGGAGAGCCAATGATCTTTCGACACGTGTGTATGGAGTCTGCGCAGCATTTAATGAGGCATTTAATGCGTCTCAAAGTTGCAGGCAATGGGACAGACTTGCCAGAATAAGTATGGCGGTTAGGTCAAATAGTATTTCTAGCCTGCAACCACCCCAAAATAGGAAAGATTTGATTATATCTCCTCCAACGGATCTATTTTGAATCTTGCCTATAAATATGGAGAACCTTGCACCCATTCAAGGTTAACGGGAAATTTCCAAGAGAAAACTCTCAAGAATCCAAGCTCTCAAAGCATACTATAAGCAACACTCTGCAGTTAAATTTCCCTAGTGTTGTAGTAGGATTCACTCTGTATTTGCTTAGATCGATAGCTCTAATATCTA
>JAPKLY010000008.1:2393852-2441575 GCA_026898435.1 Prunella vulgaris | reverse complement strand
TAAATCATTCTAGCCAACTTACCATTTAATTTAATTAAAAATAGTAAAAATCCTTTATCAATTGCAGGCTGCAAAACATGAGGTGTGTTTTGGACACGAATGCACACAATCACGATTCACGAGTAACATGACACTCGCCCAGAGAAAGCTCAGTGAAATAATTACAGTTTTTTTGCATTTACAGTTTATGTATTTTTTTATGTTATAAATAATTATAATTTTTAATTATATCAGTTAGATGTAAAAGGGGTTTAAATATTCAAAATTGATCGAATAATTTGGGGTTTTATTAATTTAACTTATCCATGAAGACATTTTTTTTTGAAAAATTGATTATTTGTCATAATATAATTTTTTTGTTAAGAGTGTTGTTCTTTTTTTTTTTTTTAACTTTTTTTGTTTATTAGAATTTTTTTAATCTTTAATTTTATATTTTGAAGTGAGTAATAATTTATTTGAAATATTTCTTAAAAAAATATTGCAATTGTCTTAAATCTAAGATATGTTTAAAGAATAAATATTTAACTTACAGTTAAATCATGTACTAAAATTTTGTCATACCTATTTTTAATTTTATTTTATATGGTATACACAAGTATATGTATTTGTATTTTTTTGTTGGTGACTTTCATTTTCTCTTTAATTAGTTTAAAATTTCTTTTGTTTATATCTATATATATCTTTGTAATCATTAGTTTAATTCAAAGTATTATATATGTATTATTGTTAATCGTATGTATAAAAAATGAGATATATAACAAATTTCACATATAAATTAATTTTTGGTATATTGATTTATTTATGGGCTTAGTTGTATACATTAAAATACATGAACTGATGTAAATTTTGTTATTGTATATATATTATTTTATTTTTGTACTCTTTTATTATGTACAATGATTAGCCATTAATAATATTTTTTTTTTATATTATTAGACAATCTAATAAGATGTGATGATACTAATTTTTAAAGCTATATAGTTTATATGTAATAATGGATAGTAATGTATTGATGTTTTTTTTTTATTTCTATACTTTATAATATTAGGTATCACATTATGTTTTTAATTTTATTTAAAATAAAATATATTTCTAAATTTATTATTTATTTTTTAAGTAATAAAATATACATACGATTTGCTTCCGTGCAACGAACGTAAAAATATTGTCCTAATAATAAAAATAAAATAAATAATATTATACCATCATGGTATAAAATAAAATAGAATCACTGTCAAATATTTATAACATCGTAGAAAATAGCCTTCGTGCTCTACCAACCAAATGCATAAGTCATTTTAAAATGGCGAATTTTTTTTACAAATATAGATATGAGATTAAATAAATTAATAATAATTTTTTACTAATATGATAATAAATTATATTTAATTTATATCTTATTTAATTGTATATGTCATCTACAAATCTAACTCATTTAATATTATTTGTCGAAATCATGCCAGGAATTTAGCTCACGTGTTGTAATGAATTATTGGAGTACCACCAGACACTAATTGGAATTTTGGGCCATATCTAATGTGGTTGAGATCCCTTCGTACCGTCCGATATTAGCAACCATAGACAACGTTGGTGTGTATTTAATACTCTCACTCTTACAAAAAAAAAAAAAAATGAATATTTATTTACACGTGATTTAATATAATATATCAAAAAATATTTTGAAGTATTATGAGGTTCGTTTATAAATAAATTAAATATTTTTAAAAAATACATAATATTAACTTTTAAAAATATTCACTTTATTCATCAAGTGATCTAAAAATACCCAAAAATATTCTTTGACATATTACATTAAAATACATACAAAGAAAGCATATTTTTTGTGGACAGAGAAAATATGGAGGAATTAAAGGGCATAGTACAACTTAGATATTAGCAATCATAGAAAAAGTTGGTGTGCATAATTATTACAAACGAATTATAGGGCATTGTACCAATTCAACCTTACAATTCTTAAGGTCATGCTTGTTTTGGGATTCACACGTATGGATATGGGATTTTGTGATCACACTTCATATAAATTTGAGATTTAACATTTGATTTTTAAATTTTAAATTAAATTCACACGTAAAAATACATATTATTCTTAAAATTACTTTTTCTAACACAACATACTTATTATACCTATTATTATTATTTTAACACAACAACCCCTAAAAATTATCTCTTATTATACTTATAACATCAATAATTATCACATCCTAATTTGATATAAACTAATATTTAAACAATCAACAATAAAGATAAACCTGGAAAGGAACAATATATTTAGGGTGTGTTCACTTTCATTGATAATGTTGGATAAGAATTAAATATTTAATATTATTTATTGTTTACTTTAAGTGATATTTTTTTAATTAAATTCCTTGACCCGGGGATATCCCGAAAATTTCCATAACTGCCTATATAATAAATCATACCAACATAGGTGTGATAAGATATTTAAATGTGGGATGAGACAAGTAATTACAAAACTATCCTTCATTTTTTTAAAGGACAAAACTACCCTTCTTCTATAACAACTTTTCCTATTCTTTTCCTCACATTAAACCCTCCATTCACACGATCAAGGTGTTCTTGTTGCAAATCAAATTTCTTGGCAAGATTGGAGCGGCTAATTTTTTGGATATTATTAATCGTCCAATGAATTTTTTGGATATTTTTTTCTGAAGCCTGTAACGAGAAATGAAGCTCCTGATTATCATGATATTATTAATCGTCCAATAGATTTTGATATGTTCTGCTCTAATATCAAATTTTGACATGTTATGCTCTAATATCTAAACTAGGTAATCAAGGAAAAGAAAAATGCAAGGAGATTTGTCTGTGGAGCGTGTGGTCAGGTATGCATCACTTCGGGAAAAAATATTGCTTTAAGTCGAGGCGTTGAATCTTAGCCTCTTTCGCACCGCAGCTTGGTCATATGAGGACAAACAAGAACTGTCCCAAGTATGGGGACGATTCTGCAACAAGAGTAGAAAACACAGATCTTGAAAAGTTATCAGTGAGATCTAATTTTGTAGATCAAGCAGAGCCAAGTCAACAGAGACCTCTTGTGAAGAAGATCATATCAACAGTGGACAGAGGTAGGCTGAACAGACTCGATCGGAAAAATTAGGCAACAAACGGTGTTGGGGCGCGACCGAGAAGAATCGCAGACTAAGACTGTGGTTTGCGATTATGGTGGAGGCCGGAGGGACATCAAATGTGTCTGGTGTTGCAGAGAGGTGGTCCTTGCTATCGTACCTGTACAAATCACATCCAAATCAAAATAAAAGAAATGTGCCCATGAAATTCAATGTTCTAATTTAATGAATTCCAACTCAATTTTCCAATTATTGATTTGAAGTAGGCAAATATGGCATGAAATGCATAAAGGTAAAGAGGGGAGAGATGAATGAACTTTGAATATTTTGGACGAAATAATTTGACTTGATTTAAGAAGGATATTTTAGTCAATAACCTTTTTTTTATATATTTATTTAACATTAATTTAAAAAGTTTAATAATATTACATACATCAAAGTAAACAAAAAATAAAATTAAAAAGTTACTTTTAACCTCTCATCCCATCCAATCATATCACATGTAATTCTTATTTTTAAAGTAAACGAACCCTTAATGACCCAAAATTACATTTTATTGATTAGTAGAGGTTTATCTCTTAATTGAACAAAATATGGAAAAAGAGAAAAACGTCTTCTTAAATCACAAATCATCTTGAAATTAAATTGCTCTAATTTAATTACCAACGTAATAAATGGTTTAATAACCCCTCCATGTTTAATCATTATTTCATATTCTTTTCGTTCATTTTACCCTCCATCCCAACTTCAATGTAACTTACATCTTCCTTTTCGTGATGTTTCATGAAAAAAAAAAAAAAAAAAAACTTTCACAATATCTATTTTATTTCAAATTACTCTTCATTCATTAATTTTAAAAATTAATAAAATGTCTTTTTATAAAATACATGTCCAACAAAATGTGAAATTTAATTCAAAATAGAGGTATATAATAACTTATTATTAGGACGACTGCAGAGTATATGTATGCAGACGTTCCAAATTTGTTTTATTCCATTTTTATTGATGCACCCTAAATTGGATTATAATCTCAATTCGCTGATGCTTCTCCCTTCACCGGAAACGCTCTTCACGTCGCTTAATTGACGGAGAAAATCCCCCAGAAATTGTTTTCAAATTCGGTCCATCAAATACCCTGTTCTTTTTTCATGTAAAGTACACAAAAATATGTGGACTGTGTGAAAATGTGGTTGATTTGGAAAATAATTGTGTTAATGAATGTGGGTATATATATTTGTAGGAGGAAATTGTTGAAATGATGGGGAAACACGTTCAGGTTTATTTTGATCACAAATAAAACAAGGTTTATGTATAGATATAAAGAGACAGACTCCAAATATATATATATACCCTCAAGAACAATTTACAATACCCGAAAACTATTCTTAATACACCAAGAACAATTCACAAATACACTTGACAATAAAATAAACAAATAAACCATATATATATATATATATCCCACTTGATGAATGATTTGCAACAAAATGAAAAGGGAAGGAGGTTAAATACAGTGGGAAAGGGAGAAGAGATCTTGTTTTTGTATTTAAAATAATTTTGTGTTTCATTTTCTATAATACACGAAGAAGAAATTTGAAATACCGAAGAGTAACTTAACAATACACCAAGAACAAACTCAAAATACCCCAAGAATAAATATAAATAATTATCCAAGAACAATTCACAATATCTCAAGAACAATTTACAATACCCCAAGAACAATTTACAATATCCCAAGAATAAGTCTAAGTAAATACCTCAAGAACAACTCATAATACCCCAAGAAAAACTCTAAACAAATACACCAAGAACAACTCACATCACCCCAAAATCAACCCACAATACCCCAAAAATTAATTTAAGTAATACCTCAAGGTCAACTTACAATATCCCAAGAACAAGTCTAACTAAATACTTTAAAAACAGTTCTCAATACCCCAAGGATAATTAACAATAACCGAAGAACAAATCACAATACCCCAAGAAAAAGTATAAGTAAATACTCAAAAATAACTCACAATACCCCAAGAACAAATAATAATACTCGAAGACAAAATAATTAATACCCCAATTGCCAAAAGAACACATAGTGCAGCGTGTAGTGTGTGTTTCAAAAATTCAAAATTAAAATTAATTTTCAAGTAGTGCACCCAAGTATTTGTGCTTTAGTTATCTTGATTTTTTTTTTCTTTTTTGGAAGCTAACCTTCAAATTTTATCAATTAGTAAGGGAGTGATTATAATTATGTTTGAACTCTCAGAGTATACTTGGTTTAAAAGATAAAATTATTTATCCTCCCAAAATAGATATTTTTTCGGTGGATAGATAAATTTATCTTTTAAACCAAACATAACTGTCTTTATGAAAGGAAATGTAACGAAATGGAATGTACTCATAAATGCAATGAAGATTTAAATGGAATAACACTGGAATGATAATTTTTATGATTGGTATTGATGAATTGATAAAATACAATTATTATTACTTAAGGGTATGTTTGGTTCGTGAGATAAAAATATCTATCCGTCAAAAACATGCATGATTTTTATGGATAGATACTTTTATCTTACGAACCAAATGAGCCCTAATAGTATTATTATTAATTATTGTTATATGTATATAATTAACATATTACTGATAAGGGAATTATTATTAATATTAATATTAATAATAATAATAATAATAATAATAATAATATTATTATTATTATTAGAGAAATTTGCAGAAAACAATATACATAAACAACTATTTTCGAAATACCTTAGAAAATTTCATGTTTCAAATACCACATTTTTATTGCCAATAAGTAGAGATGTTAATCCGGGCTGGGTTAATAGGGCCAGCCCGTTTAACCCTGAAAAATGCAGGGTTAGGGCCATGCTTTCATTGGCCCGTTTATATCCGGGGTTTTTTTGTCCGGCCCTATTAGTCCGCGGGCTAAACGGGCTAGCCCTCCGGTTAACCGAGCCCGCCCGCTAGCCCGCATAATTTTTTTTATTTTATATATACATATTATATATATATAATATAGTTATTAGTTATTATTATTATTATTAATTGAAGTTATCTTCAATTTCTATTTAGGTGTTATATTAATTTTGAGTATTTATATTTGAACTTTTAAATACCAATGAACTTTAAGAGTTTAAGTGTTAATGTTTGAACTTTTGTAATTATGTTAAACTATTTTTATTAATTTTAATGACATTATGGACAATGTTTAGGTTCTAGTTTAAATATTAACATTTAATGATAATTATTTTAGATTATGTGTTAAAATTTAGAATTTTTTTTACATAGCCCGTTTATGACCCGTTTAGCCCGAGGACCGCTAGGGTTAGGGTTAGGTCCCAAATATTAGAGGATCATTAAGAATGAACCAGATAAGGCCCTAACCCGTTTAGCCAGAAGCCCGTTAGGGCTGGCCTTATAGGGTTAGGGCTAGCCCGTTTAACATCTCTACCAATAAGCCCAAAAATAGGCCCCACACCTGAAAGAGTTGGCAGATAAGCTGCAGCTGTGGCAGATTTGCTACATTTATCTCATTTTGTTTTTTATTTTTTAATTTTGAATGTTTAATATTTTGACAGCGGTGATGTGTTTATTGTTTTTTTCTTTTCTTTTGTTAATAAAATTTAAAAATATTTATGATAATTATAAAAGTATTTAATTTTTTTTAATTTTTTGCTTTTTTAATGTTTATGTAAAATTCAATACTGCATATATGAACACTATTATGTATATATGGAGTTTTTATTTTTTGAATAACATCAATACTTATTTGCATTGCATAATATTGATCTTATTTTGTATATTATTTGTTCCTTGAAACTCTAGTGGGCTTATCACGAACAATAGTGTGTATGATTGTATGTAAATAACTCGCATATTTGTCTAGCCATATGTTTTGGGCTAGAATTTTAATGTGTTTCGTCTTGTATTTATTGTGAGCAAAAATATATTGTAAGTACAAGAGAATGATAATGTTTGCGGTCCTCACTTTATATGGAGAAATGACCTATTTATAATGGCTAACCTTAAGCCCGAATGTGCACATGTTTGCATGTCGTGTCTTCTTCTTGCTCACATTAGGTCATGGCCTGAAGATCGTGGGTATCAAGGTAACTTCTCATGTTTAACTTTTTTCTTTAAATAATGGGGTGGTTGTCTCTTCCTTTAAGGTAACTGGATCACAGAAAGATCAGGGATCAGTATTCGATCTTGTTTCCTTGAAATGATTTACTCACTCATGTAAGGTCTCTTACGTCCTCTGATAATCTGTCTGACCTTCGGTCTCCTGACCATCCTGGCATTACCAGATATTTACGCATCTTGAAATCTGTCGTTCTGTCTTGGTCTGGGCTCTATGAACTTGGGTCTGAAGGAACTTTCTTGGATCTAGACTGGACCCAATATGTGTAGAAGTACTGGTGCCACAACATATATATACCAATATTTTTTGCATATAAGGTATAAAAATCTGAATAGAAAGGAAAAAAATTGAATAAAGATTTTATTTCACTCTTTGGACTGAAATAAACCATAATTTTGAGATTAATTTCAGTGTCAATGAAACCAATAATAGTTCCTTCATAACACCAAAAAAATAACATAACCTCAATTTTAACAATCAACAATTAAAATCTAAAAAATCAAAATGAACACAAGCTTCATTTCAACATTTCAACAATCAACAATTAAGATAAACCTAGAAAGAAACATAGCAACCTAAAGAAACACATATTTACAAACATTTAAATCTCAAACATAGCAACCTGAAAGAACTCAAGGTCGATGTCTAAAAAATCAAACCCTAAACCTATAAATCAAAAAGGAATTGAACACTAAACTCAAACCATTGGATATACCTAAAAATAAAACCCAGAAACAAAAAAGAAACAAAACGCTAAAAAAATAAAACCTAATCTAACCCAATCTGTAAATGGGTATGCCACAAAATGAAAAAAGAATTACCAAAAAAAAAGAATTACAATTTACGTTGTTGATCTTTGAGTACAGTTCATATCATTGGTTCTCTGGAATCAGAGGTCATTGAGTGGGCTTAGCAATTGGCGAAGTGAATGATTGGAGGAAACTCCGGGTTTTCAATTCTTCATATTTATCCTTATCTCTAAGTAAAATTGGGTGGACTGGTGTTGGCAAAAGGGCGACAACAACGGAAGGAGGGGTGGCGGCAGGGACTTGTTGCAAGCACCCAGATCCGGTGGGGCTTGTTGCAGGTTGCCATGGCGGACACATGGGGAGAGAAGTGATAGGGTGGCGGCAAAGACCAATGTCTTCGAGGTGTTAACAGGCGGAGAGGGTAGGCAGCGGAGAGAAGGGCGAGATAATGAAAGCCCTAGCTATGGAGAGAGAGAGAGAGAGAGAGAGAGGGAGAGAGGATTTTTAAAATGACAGACGTGAGATTGGGGGGGTGATATGATGTGTGGGGTCCATTTTTGGAGTGTTTTGCAACAATGAGTTTTTTTAGTGGTGTTTAGCAAATAGGGTGTTATTGTTATTTCTATATGCAATACACTCTTATTATTATTATTTTTTGGGTAAGATACATATAGGGTCTTTTAAGATAGTGTTATTACCTAGTGAAATACCAAAAATCACATGTTACAAGGAGGGTCACAATATGGGACCCACCATTGAAAAAAATAACCAGCTGACGGAAGTCTACCTTTTGGTAGCTTCATGCTATTCCTCTCTCACATATCTCACCATCCTGAGAGAAAAACTGATTGTTCATGCTCCCATTTAAATACCTGGAATGAAAATTCAAATTCATTCGAATTCAGAATTTGGGCGCCGATTGTTTTAGGGCGATTCTGACAAAAACAAAGCGATTCAAGATATTGCAGAAGATTTTTCATAATTTGGTGCATACCGAAGTTCAGATCATTCGAAGCCCTGAAAGCCGTCGATCCCTGGAACCCAAACACGCTGCAATTCTTTTAACTGAAAGCCCATTTATATTTTTGGTATACCTTCGCATCCTGATTTTTTTTTTATTTTGTTGTGTTTAATTTACTTTCAAATTTTGTTGTGTTTCCGATTTTGTTGTGTTTCAAATTTTGTTGTGTCGAAGTTCACCTACCTCTCCTCCCCGCCGTTAAATCTCCGCCGATTCCCGTCGCGCCCAGGCAGCCGTCGCACACCTGGAACACATCACCGCCGTTGCAATCTGCTCGATCAGAAACCGTCAACCACTTACCTCTGCATCCATGGTATCCTCTCAACTGATTCCTACCGATTCGAAGGCCACACCGCTACAATCTGCAACACGCCGGAAACCGCCATTACTCCAGCCAAGCACAGCCGCCTTCGTAACCTCTGTTTCTGGGAACCGAAAATGCAGAGAAGATTTGCTTTGGGCCTTCTAAGGTAACTTGGGCCCAATTTATATTCTCTATTTAATTATTAGCTCAATTGTTTAATTAGAAGGGAGGCCCATTGTGTTAGAGAAAAAAAGGAAGAGTACCACGCATCAGGAATCACGCTTTAGTTAGGCCTCCGATTTTGTTGTGTTTCAAATTTCAATTTTTTTTTTTTTTTTGATGTGTTTAAATTTTTTGAGTATTTCAGATATTTATGTAATTTTTATGTTAATCCAATGTAATTTGGGCATTTTTTTTATAATATATGCAGAAATTTTGTAATTGTATGCATTTTTTATGTGGTATGTAGAATTACAATATTGATATTCAGAATTTATATTTTGAATATATATACAGAATAATTATTTATATGCAGAATAGAAAAAATGAATATATATAAAATATGCAAAATTAATATATAATAAAATCTGAAAATGGAATTAATAAAAATGAAAAAAAACTTTGAAAAAAAATATATAATATAATATTAATAAAAATGATATTCAAAATTCAATTTTTTTTAAAAATTTGCAAAGCATCGTAATTATTTTAAATTAAAAAATAATTTAAAAAATGAAACAAACAAAAAAATATACAAAATACTAAGTAAAAACTAACGAATAAGTAAAAAAAAATACACATGAATTTAAAATTTGACGTTTCAAACAAACGAATAAGTAAAAAGTAAAAAAAGAAAAAGACTAATTAGAACAAATGAATTTAAAAATATACAAAAAACTTAAACAAAAAAAAAATTAATCAAAAACTGAAACAAATAAAATTTAAAAAAATTAAAAACTGACATTTCATTTTAAAAATTTAAAACAAAAAAATATACAAATTCCAAAAAAAAAAGCTGGCGAAATTAATGATCTGAAAGGAAGAGAAGTTTTGAATTTAAAAAAAGAAAAGAAAAAGTCAACAAAGAGTGAGGTGAGAGAACGTGAGAGACTGGGGTGAGAGAAATTTGTGATGTGATAGATATTAATATTTTATAGGTTGTGGGTCCTAAAATCATTACAAAAGTGTTCCTTTGAGAAATAAAATGATCTTCTTGATTTCATAGGATTTTTTGTGTTCCTCTTGGTAAATATCCTATTACAAGTATTCATGTTTTGTAATTTACCCAATTTTTATTATCATTGATTATATATTTGTATTATTTATATAAGATACTAGTTTTATTTTTAAATAAGATAATAAAATAATTTTAATTATTAAAAAGTATTATTATATTATTAAATATTATTATAAAAAATAATATAATTTGTTTCAAAGTATAATATCATTATTTATATATATTAAAAGTATAAGTTATTATATATTTTTTAGGGTGCTTTACATATTAGTTAAAAAAAATCACTATATTTACAAATTGTTTCATAATATTAGCATGGCAGCATGTTTTTTTTGCACGGAAGTGGTTTTTTTTTTTTTTTGCACGGGACCAATATGTAATTTGTGTCAATTTGTTGAATTATTTTGTATTTTTTCCTATTTTTAATATTATTGAAAAATAATATTTGTTATTACATAATTATTTTACTATGTGTTGGAATCAGTATAACAAATAATTCATTTTTTATCCCGAACGTTGATGCAGAAAGCCTTTAAAAATAAATAGAATTGTCATGTCTTACATTACAAGAGCTAGGATTTAAGTGTGCAGTTTTTCGTACATCAGAAATCATGCATACAATGACATTCCTAAGGCCTTATTAATACAAGATTCTAAATCGGTTAGGTGGCATCTATTAAGGGTCGTTGGTTAACTAGACAGTTACAAAATTATTACAGGAAGTCTTCCCATCATAAATTGTACTCCCTTTGTCCTGGTATAAGTTGTTTGTTGTTTTTGGGCACACGGATTAAGGTAAAAGTGAAAAGGTATAAGTTATGTGATGGAAAAAGTGAAAAAGTATAAGTGATGTGATAGAAAATATAAAAAGGGTAAAAATTAATGAAAATAATAATAAAAAAGTGAATAGTAAAAAAAGGTAAAAAGCTAATGGAAAACATATAGTGGGAGAGATGAAAATGGCAAAATGAGCAACATATAGTGGGACTGAGGGAATAGCTTCCATGTGAGGTTATTAAATGGTCCTAATGATTCCACAAATTAGGCATGATGGCTGTCATTACTCTCAGTGTGTTGACTTAGAGCATGTTCGTGCTCGTTGACACTGATCATACCCGTGATCACAAACACTGCTCGTGCTCGTGCTCGTAGACACTGATCTTGCTCTTAATCATGCTAGTAGACATTGATTTTGCACATGCTCGCAGATCTGGACCTTGTCCGTGCTCATTACACCGATCTTGCTCGTGCTCGAATCTCTTCATCTTGCCCATGCTTGCAGGTCTGGACCTTGCCCGTGTTCGTCGTTCTTGGTCATATTCGTGCCCGCTGGACTTTATCTTGCCCATGTTCGTAGATGATGATCTTGTTCGTTCTCGTAGGTCTTAATCTTGCCCATGCTGACATGCTCGCAGCTCTGGACCTTGCCCATGCTCGCAGTTCTTGATCTTACTCGTGCTCGTAGACCTGGGCCTTATTCGATCATTTATGGGCTTAGACCAATACTTAATAATAATTGTACCACAGCAATTGTCCCTACTTTTGATATGCTTAATTTTACAAAGTGTAGCACATAAAAGTAAATAAGTTGAGAGCAAAGTGATTGGGATGAGCAAGCTGCAAGAGGTCTTGCTCGATGATATTCTAAATTAGATGATGGTGCTCCACATGCTTCTGAGGCTTAATTCGTCTTGACCATGATACTAAAATTAATTTATATGAGACAGAGATAATTTTACTGCTACTACGTAGATTATGAAATTTCATCTCTAGAAAAAATTAAAAATCTAGTATCTCTTTAAGGCTTATTCGTTATTTTTAATCTCACCTCCATACTCTTGAGACGAACCGGTGAAAATAAATAGGAGGTAGGAGTCCTTAAGCCAATGTAAAATTTACTCTGGCTCGATGCAGTGTATGTCGCAAATTAATATCAAAATAATCAAATGGCCCAATCTTGGAGCCCATTATCTTAATTTGAAATTCAATTTTTTTTCATAATTAAAAAAATTCTCAATTGATTTCCTCCAATTAATAATAATCCCTGAAGTTGAACAAGGGGTAATTTTGTCTCTGTTGCTGTACATGGAGATTTCTAATGGGATTTGGGGTTTGGATGATTTGGTGGTGGATTATTTATAGGGTGGGTAGGGAGCAAACTCATTCCTAGGTCAAGCGGAGCTCCACTCAGAAACTCGCCCTTCGTGGTTGTAGAATCATTTGTGAAGCACAGGAAACTACCGTTAAAGGTTTTTTTCTTTTGTGGTCACTGGTAGTGTTTTGAGATGAACATATATTTTTTTTTTAGATTTTGAGCATTTTTTAACGAACAGGGTGTTTTCTTCCAGAGGTGCGGTGGTGAACGATTGTCATTCAGGCGAGCGCAATCGGTGTTGGTTTTTTCGGGAATAAGATAATTTGGAGGAGCTTAAAAGAGAAGAAGGGGGATGTATCGGAGAAGAAAGGTTTGAAGCGGTCATTGATTGGGTTTGAGCTCAATTTTGAATGTAACTTTTTGGTCTTTTTTTTTTTTGAATTTGCAATGTTGTTTTTTTAGGATTGTTTGGGGGTGTATTAACTGTTTTGGTGTCTGCGAGCTCTTTTTTGGTGCGTTCTCTATATATTAAAATACTAAAATATTTTGATATAGTATAATCATAAAAGGAGCAGTACAGCAAAAATTACTAGAGTACATTTAAAAAATATGCAATATAATACAGTCACAATTGATATAATATTATAAGTAATTCAATAGTATAGTTGCATATTCATGAGGACAAAAACAAAATATATTTCTTTGGAAAAAACTCAAGATTTTTGGAACGTGAATAGTAGCAGTATAATCGTATTTTATTAAAAAAAAATTGTATTGAAAAAAGTTCTAGTTACATCAATGTCACATCACCTGGATTAGTCAGATATGCACATTACTTATTTAGCAGTGAATTGTTTTTTAACAGTAGCATTCAAAAGCAAACAATAACATGTATATATTTCAGTAATACAGTTGTATATTCAATAGTACGGCAAAAAAATTATCAATTTATTTGACATGTCTTGTCATTGCTTTAGAATGATATTTTTGTAAATAAAATGAACTTTTTAAAAGTTTTGCACCTCTATGAAACTGTTCAAAATTTTAGCACCTACTTGAATTTCACCTTGGTAGAAAACCCCCTTTATAATTGGCCATATTTATACTAGCTACTAAAAATATTATTATTATTTATACTTTCATTATATGTAAAATTAATAACAATATTAATTTTTTCTTATCAATAATTTAGAGGTGTCTTTTTTCATTTTCTTAAAAAAAAAATCACAAACACATGACAAGTTTAAAAAATTTTATATATATGAATAACAATGATAGTGATTATGCATAGCAGATTAATAGTGATACGAATTCACGGACACTCGAACTCACGAAATACCTACCGTATAAAAATTTGTGTAATATTTAATGTGTAGTTAAGTTTGTGATTGAAAAGAAAAAGAGTAGAGAAGGAAAATATTTTCTAAATTAGAAAAAGTAGATATTTAATTTGGGGCACTCGTTTAAAAAAAAGAATAATAATAAAAGAAAAATTTAAAAATGAAAGATGAGGTGTAGTGTAAACTAGGTGAGTTGTTGATGGCATTTTATTTTATTTTATTTTATTATTGTTGATATGTAATCCGGACATCATCAAATCAAAGTGGTGGACCCAATAAAGGTCAATGTTTTGGGTAGGTAGTAGAGAGATGCTTATCTCAGATGACTTCTGTTCTGTCAATGTAAAAATAACCTAACGTAGAAATTGAACGGTCGGGTCGGGTCGGGTCATGTTTGACGGTCTTCAGACGATGACGCTTATACCTACTGCAACAACGTCGTTTGGTGCAGTGCATTGGCTTCAAATGTGGGGCCGAAGGATTAATTAGTTGGGTATTATTTTATTGGAATAACTTATAAGTGAGAAAAAACAATCATACATTAGAGGATTGATGGTCATCTTCAAGATATAATTATTTATTTTGTGGGAAAATGGAGAGACTATTGTTATCATATATTCTTTATGTCCATATAAAATATTATGCAGACTTTGCACGAATTAAAATAAATAAATATTATATGTAAAAATAAAATTATTATAGTTAAATTAAATATAAAATAAATTATTTTAAAATATTATGTGTGTGATTTAATAGCAAATGATATAGATAAATATATGCTAAATAGTGTAAATAAAAATAATTATTTTTATACTAATAAAAATAATTATTTTTATTATTTTTTACGGAAGACAAATAAGACAGTGTGGACTAGGTATATAGACGGAAAGAATATTAAATTTGAGCATTTCATTAGTTAATTTTTAATTTGAGTTCTAGAATATTTTTTATTTTTAATATGGGATGCGAATCCTATTAAAGTTTGCCAACATAAGATGTACAATTTTTATGATAACTATCCAAGAAATGTGGCCTAAAATATATTTTTAATAAAACAAAAAAATATTCTAACACGATCCATGTCCGCATTACATAATTACATCTATTATGACTCCAAATCTACAAACCACATAGAAATACAAAAGATTTTATAGAGTCGTTAATTAACATCAAAATCTTAAACACTAAAGTTGAATAAATTCAGAAAGAAAATTAAAATAAATATATATATATATATACACATATATATATGTATAATTTTTTTAAAAATAAGAAAGTAGAAAAAATGAAGCATAGAAAGAAGAATAAATAACGAAACCAAATGCGGGCCTCGATAATGCGCAGCTGTGATGTTGGGTAAAATTGAAGAGCTTGATCGGTTAATGGATCAAGATATGAATTAGGGCCCAGGTTACATGCACTCACTTTTATTAGAAGTACACACATGATGTTTAATCACCTCACAATTAAATACACCTATCATAAGATATTATTTTTTTCTTGTCCCCAGCTTTTTCTTTCTCTAATACATGATTTCTGTCGTGCTCCCTTCCTTCCTCCACCCATATATGTCTTATTCATTGGTATAGCTACATATCAAAGTAGTAGGTCTGATATATTGTATTTTTCTTTTCTTTTTTTCTTTTTTTAACATTTTTTTATAATTTTTGGATTTATCTTTTGAAATTTTCGTATATTTTCTATTCTTGTTTTCAAAATATCGATTTCTTTTCAATTTTTGAATTTATTTTTGGAATTTTGATACCTTTTAGAAAATATTTTCCAAATTATTTGATTTTTTTCTAAAATATTTTGCAAATATTTTTTGTTTTGTCCTAATATTTTGTTTTTCTTCAAATTACTTGATTTAATATTTTCATTTTTTAATGGATCTAGAAATAAAATTAGATAAGATTTCAGCCAGTGTTCTATTTTTTTTTAGTTGGGATTCTTTTCGTTTTTATAAATTTTATTTCAGTCAAGTCTTTCCAAAATTTTATACATGAGATTAAGATTGGAAACCAGAGATAAAGTGATGAACGATTCAAGTTTTTTGAGAAAAAATAAATCAATTTTGCATATTTAGCGCTAGACCCGTCCAAATGGGTTGAGCCCGTTGGGCCAGCACGCCCCGCCATAATAAAATACAGGTTGGGCCAAGCATTTTTAAGTCCGTATGGAAGTTAATAACGGTGTCACTTTACGCAGTCTTTTGGCTCCGGCATAGTCAATCGCCTCAGCCAAGATGATTTTAATAATGTAATGATTGATGAATTTTGAGAGATTTTGTGGTGTGTGCTAAGTTTATATCTTCAAGTTATTAAATTATTTTATGAATTTTATTTTATAAAATGAGATTTTTATTATATTTGATGAACTTTACTTTATGCGACTTATGACTCTCGTGGTGAGATCTTAGTTATAAATGAATTATATGATTTTATTAATGAATTTAGTTGAATGTATAATTCATAATTATTTATATTTTTTAAGAAAATTTGGGATGGCCCACTAAAGTCTGTAACCCGCCAGTAAATGGGTTGGGTTGGAGTTTTAGCGGCCCGCCATATTTTCAGCCCGCCTCGCCTCGCCCCGCCAAAAGGCGGGCTTTTGCGGGTTTAGGCTCGCCCCGCCGACCTGTTTTGACAGATCTATTCAGTGTAGTTTTTTTTCTGAAATTATGAGGTGTATGCATCAATTAATTGAATGTGAGTAATAAGGATGTGTGCGTTATTTCATATGTTAATAGAAGTAAGGGTTAATTCTATAAAAATGCATCACCTTTTATTTAACTTTCAATTTAATTCTGAGTTTCACAATTATTATTAAAAAACTGACCTTTTAAGAAATTTCAATTCGATACATATTTTTTTATTTTCGTTCGACGATCGATAACGTGTCTCATCAGAGCGAGTGAAAGTTTATCACACTGACGTACACACATTTAATTATATTTTATTTTTTATTTGCACACCATATATAATATGCATGTATATAAAATAATACTTTTTATTTATAAATATTTTCTGGCTATAAAATAAAATAGAAAATTATTTGTTGCGGGGGAATGATTGATGAGGAAGAAGGGAGAATGATAATCAAACGAGATAATGATTTTTTTTTTTTTAATTATTATGAGGAGAAGGTTCGGCTCCAAAGAATTAATGGCATCAAAAATGATTTTTCTTTTATATATTGAAATAATTAAAATGGGGAGTGATTGAATTATAGATATATTCTCTAATGTATGGGAGAAAAGTTTTATTGTTTTGTAACCGATTCATTCATTTAAGCTTGGACAATTGGAGGGGTGTCTTTCATCTTTGTCACATAAAGTTAGAAATTTAGTTATTAATGTTCTTTCATCTGGATATAAAAGGGAAAAATGTTCTTATATGTTTGTAACGTTCAATATAAGATTCACAAAACACTTGAAAAAACACCCAAATATCCTAGAAAATTTTCTCAAAATCATACCAAATTCTGAAAAATCTCAATACTGGAGGTTTGAATTTCTAAATTTTATGCATGCATGCCAGCATGACAAACTTCTACTCACTCCGGCGAGATACATCATCAATTGTTGGTCGGAGATGAAAAGTATATATCGGACTGAAATTTTTTAAAAGGTTATGCTTTTTAATTATAATCGTAAAGTTCGGGATTAAATTGAAAATTGAGTAAAAGATGGTTTATTTTTATAAAATTAACCCTAAAAGTAATAATATTTTAAAATGTGTGTACTGCCAATAAAAGTGGGTGTATATAACCTAGGCCATATTTTAATGTAGATCAAGATATATATTAGCGTAGGATTATAATGAGTTAGACTTGATATTTTAATGGGTTAGTTACAAGAAGAATGATATTTTAGAGCTCCCACTTCAACGCTCAGAGGCCTAATAACTTTTTATATTAAAAGATATGTAAGTTACATTATAAATAAAATATATATAATTTGATTAAAGGTACCTAATAAATATACAGAGATATATAATCCATTCCTTTTTTTCTTTTTCGGCCAAGCGAGATCCAATAACAAAACTGTGGGGACTGCAAAGCAAAATGGACAATATAATATCAGCGCAAATTGTGAGTAAGTATATATCTAGCCCAATAACAATTTATAGTATGAAACAAGTTATATGCACCCACATTCTGTTTGCAGTACACACACCTCACAATTTTATTTTTTTTAATAATTTTAATTTTTCTCTTTGTTTTTGTTTCTGTGAACCCACCTTCTCTCTTCGCCCTTTCTTTCCTCTTTTCTTCTCACGTTATTCTTTGTCACCTTCACTACATAAGACCGCATAATTTTTCACATCACGCTTACTCTCCACTAAATTTTATTTCAAACTTCAATGACCGTTCATCCACTGGAATGACGCCGCTTTCCCATTTGCAAAGCACTCCTATTTGAAAAAATGAAAAAAAAAAAAAAGGTAAGAATAACAGTGAATTTTTTTTCCTTCCTCAATCTTCATTCATCTTCTTCATCTCCTCTTTCAACCTCTATTTCTACACTCAAGTACATGATTTTTTCGATTCTGATTATCCGAAATAAAGTACCACTTTCTAACTTTTTTAACGAAATTATAGCCCTTTTTCGAATTACACCTTCGTTTTTATTTATTTTTTGAGAAAAGTTTTTTTTTTTCTAAAATATAATTGAGAAAAATCTGTTTGGATTGTTTGAAAAGATATATATTTTTTAATTTTTTGTTTTGTGCTTTTCATTTCATATTTCTCTTTTCTTTTCTTTTCTTTTCTTTTTTTTTTGGAAATTTTTCAAAATTCAAACAAAAATTACTTAAGTTTTGCTTACTATTTGGGATTTTTTTTTAAAAATTAGTATTATTTAATATATTGATATTTTACAAAAAAAATAGTTATGTTTTTTTTTTGGAGTTATTCCGATAATTAAGATGGGTGTACAGATTTAGGAAGAAAAAATCAATAAATATTTATTATATTTTATATATTTTTTGTTTAATAAAATTATGAAGTGTGTACTTTTAACCAAGGTTGCAGAAGTCGAAAAATCAGTAATTTGACGTTTTTTGGCCGCCTAGTCGCCGCCAATTTTTTTTTTAATTTTTTTAAGAAAAATAAAAAATCAAAATTTTGGCCGCCTAGAGACCGCCTAAACCCAAAAACGCCTAGAAGGGCCGATTTTGCATAAATCAGATCGGCAAGGGACTGCCTAGCACTTAGACCGATTTCTGCATCACTGCTTTTAACAAATATGGGTACATATAACCTGGGCCTTATAGTATATTATTATAAATAAATTTATACATGCAGTACATATGAAATAATAATAAAATAAATAAGACAATTAATTAAAATATGGCAGAGTTAAATTATCACACACTCTAGTCGTCTTGCAAGTTGCAAAAGCCGCGTTAATTTCTGATCTTTATTCCATACATTAATGTACTTTCATACTTTGCGAAATACTATGAGTCTATGACCTAATTATTCAAACTCAATTCTTTTATTATTGATTATTTTATGAAAATTGTAAACGCGTGTAACTCAGACCTCATTTTATTAGAATAACTTTATTTTTATAAATTCGTTTCCGTAAACAATGGCATGGAAAAAACAAATACTTGTAATATAAGTAGAATATATGATTAAAAAACCGTTGCAATTTATACAAGAGTAACTGAGTAAGTCTCATGTGCACCAGTTACACGATGCAACTCTAGTTCATTTTTAAAAAGTTAAACAGTTTATAACTGAAAAGTTAAACAGTTTATTACTGAAAAGTGTATCTTTCATAGTTTAACTTTTCAGTAATAAATTGTTTAACTTTTCAGTTATAAACTGTTTAACTTTTTAAAAATGAACTTGAGTTGCACCGTGTAACTGGTGCATACAAGACTAATCTTTTATACAAATATTTAATTTGTACTATACACCAGTGTTTTAAAAAGTGAATCGAACTGGCCGGTCGGTCGGACCGCTAGTCGAACATTTCTCCGGACTGCTTTAGTACGTTGGACCGCACATTTTCAAAAGCGTCTGAAAAACGCTCAAAAGCGGTAAAAATCGGGTCGGACCGACCGAAACGGCGCTTTGAAAAAATTTAAATTAAATGATCTTTTTACACAAAATTAACTAAATTAATTATATATATAGTATAGTTAAATATAATTTAATAATATAATGTGTAACTTTAATTCATAACCCTAGATAATAGATATAATTTCACTTCCTGGAAATACAACTCTAAGTCCCCACCCTCCTCCAATATAATATTTAACTTTAATTTATTTTTTCAATAAAATTAATTCATAAGATATATAATTTTATTAGAAATATATATATATATATATATTTATAATTATATATTATGCATTTATAATGTCACACCGGTTCAACCGCTTTAAAAATAATTAGACCCGGTTGAACCCCGTACGACAAAAAATATTAAGGTTTCCGAGTCAACTTCCGCTTCCGCTTTTAGAACATAGCTATACACCCGGTGCACTTAATGGAATTAGTGTGGGATGCATAAATTAATATTAGAAATTTTAAATGAAAGATAATACAATGAAATAAAATTATAATAGAAATTTAATTTAAATTTGTTTGGTTCATCTACCAATTAATTTAATTAACTTATGCTACTACTTAGTTTTATTAATATGAAGATATTAATTATATTGTAAATATATGGGTGTATTATATTTATTTAATTATTTATATAATTCTTAGCTATGTACTAAATTTCATGAAATAATTTTAAAATTTAACAAAATAATAATTAAAAACAATTAATTTGATATAATAAACACTTCAAAAGTTAATAAATAAATACATTAAAATAATCAAATAAATATTTTAAATTTGAATTTTATTTTTGAATATGCAATATATATGTTAAATTTAAAATGAATTAATTTGATATATAATGTGTTAAAAATAGATTTTGGATTGAAAACATTAAAAAATTGAAATTATTTATACAAAGTTAAAAAACTAAAAAGTAAAATGAACTCACCTTTTTTCAGTGGAGAGTAAGACTCACACTTGCACCGTAAAATAAATATACTCACTTGTTTTAATATATGTCTTTTTTTTTTCACTTCTCACACCTCTACTTTTATATATATATATATATATTTTCAATAAATAAGATTCAATAATAAGGTTTAACTCATGCATGTCATTACTATATACATACATACAACTAAATGAGATATTTTTATGTCCAAAATGGCAATAAATTAATTGGTAAACGTTGACTTTGACAGTCGAACATTGCTTTTGCTTGAGCTGCTTCTTGGAGACTAAAGTCCATTCTTCTTAGTCAGCTTCACATGAAAAAATATAGCAGTGTGGAGATTCACCTACCACTGCAATTCAATATAAAAATATTTATTCTTTTATTAATCGAACTGCATGCCAAATTAATTTAATTTTTAATCTTAATATCGACAAATATTATAAAATACTATATGAAAGAATTTTTTTTCAACTTTGTCCAATGCAGTTCTGCAAATTACAGTATCAACTTTCATCTAGTACAGTAACGAAATTTTTCAATGAAGATAAATCTATTATATTCACGTAGTTTAATGCAATATGTCGGAAGATATTATGGAACATTGTGAGGTCCGTTTTGAGTAAAAAAAATATTTATGGAAAGTACATATGATATACTTTTCATAAATATTCTCTTTATTCAAAACGAACCTCACAATAATACCCTCCGACATATTGTATTAAACCACGTGCAAAAATGTGAGCATATTTTTCGTGGACGGATGTGGTAATTATTAATGAGAAATAACAATAATTTATGGTATTTATTTTTCTCATAAATAAAATTATCGTCATTATTTAATTTTTTTCCTCTATTCTAGTAATCAACTTCAATTATTCATCCGCCTCTACGAGAAAATTTACCATTAACGATAAAATTCTAGCATTTTATCTTCCCAACTAAAAGACTTTAATAACATGAATATAATTTTTATTAGTCATGTCATTAAAGTTTTTTTTCTTTTTTCACTAAAGGTAATTTTTTTTTATAATGTACTCTACAACCTATGACTTCTATTTTGTCATTTTTTTTATAAATTAGAGCATAACACTAATAATTATTATAGAGACAATCATTCATTCAAAATATCAATTAATGGAGAGAAATTTTAAATTTTTATTTTCATATCCATTAAAAATTTGAAACAAATCTCTTAGATTGTGTTTGGAAAGAGATATTTGAAATATAAGAGATTTGAGAATGAATAGATTTAAGAATAAACTTAATTTCAAATTACATGATTTTGCTAAGTATTTGAAATTCTTTTCATTTGAACTACGATGGAAGCTAAATATTTGAAATTTATCTATTTGAATATTTTTTAAAATAAATAGAATGAATTTAACATTCATATTCTAAGGGTCCGCTTGGTTGAGGATAATGAGAGTGGAGAATGTGAATAAGATCATTAATAATACTTGATATTCCCTTCATCCCACTATAAGTTGCTCATTTTCGTCCGTCTCACTATATGTTGTTCATTTGCTTTTTACCTTTTTAAGAAACTACTATTCACTTCTTTATTACTCCCTCCGTCTTTGTATATGTTGCTCGTTGCTTTTGGGCACACGAATTAAGGTAAAAGTGAAAAAATATAAGTGGTGTGATGAAAAAAGTGAAAAAGTATAAGTGATGTGATAGAAAAAGTGAAAAAGTATGAGTGATGTGATGGAGAAAAGTGAAAAAGTAATGAAAATAGTATAAAAAATATTGAAAATAATAATAAAGAAGTGAATAGTAGTTTCCAAAAAAGGTAAAAAAGCAATGAGCAACTTATAGAAAGACGGACGAAAATGGCAACATGAGCAACTTATAGAAAGACGGAGGGAGTATTATTTTCAATATTTTTACACTATTCTCATTACTTTATATTTTTTTCCATCACATCACATATACTATATCAATATTTTTATACCCTTCTTAATATTAGTGTCCAAAAGTTGTGAGCAATTTATAAGGGGACGGAGAAAGTATTATTTATTATAAATGAATGAGATCATAAATATAGAATAAACAGAATGATAACCACTAAACTCATAACTATCAATTCCTAAATAATACGTAAAATCAAACTAGGTGGGTTAACTAATTTGGTCACCGGATTCCTCACTTGAGTGAGTGGTCCGAGTTCGATTCCCTCTAAGAACGAATTAAACGAGATATAACTTATAAGGTTAGTTTGGAGATAATTCTTAAAGTATTTGAGAATTTAGCGGACTAACCTCTAGCTACCAAACACTAACATCTGCCGATTTAAAAAAAAAAAAAAAAAAAAAAAACCTAATTCAATTCATCCAAAGTCAGCCCTAATATTTTATCTCCTATAGAGTATGCAAAATTGGTGGGCTGCTGAGGTTGGGGACGCGGAAGTGGTTTGGGCCTGGTGGGAATACTTTGCACGTGGGGCATTATTTTTCCTCGATTTTTTTATTTTTAAATAATTTTATTTTAGATAAAATACTAAAGAATAAAATGCATTTGAAAATATTTTTGAAAAGTGGGAAGGACAAGTAATTCTAATCTTTTTTCTATTTTTATGAGGCTAAAATGTTATTTCATAAATTAGTCATAAAATTTATTGAGCGTTTATAAAAAAAAAAAAAAAAAAGAGTGGACAGTCCTTTCAATGTTAATTCCGTAATGATTCATTCTAACTTACAAACTATTTATTATTAATAATAATTATTATTACAAAATGTAATAATCAATCAAAAATTGAGAAAAGATATGTCTCTATATAGAAAGCTATGTCTCCCACTCCATCAACTCTTCAAAAGTGGGATTTAAATGTGGTACATGCGCATTTGATATATAAAAATAATTGATAGACAAATTTATCATGAAATAGTTCAAAGTATCAACATTTTGATCATTAGCATAAAAAATCTCATCAGAAGTATAAAAAATATGTGTCAATATTGATATTATATTGTAGTTATTATAAATTATACTGATCCCAATTTTTTATATTTCTTATAAAATTTTTAATACTTCTAATTAAGTAAATGATATTTTAAAATTATTTCATGATAAATTTATTATGAATTATTTTGATGTAAAATCTACACTTTATAACTTTGTATGCGCTTTTTTTTTGTAACTAGCTATGTGTTTTTGTAATGCAATTGCATTTTCTTCTTAACCGATTGTTGCATACAAGAAAGAAGAGGTAGTAAAATAGACAAAAAAATAAAAAAAATAAAAATTATTGTATTAATTTTTTTTTTCTTTAGAATTTAACATGAGTGAAGTAGGGGCTGGAGAAATTTTGTATCCTCTACTTTCCAGTAGCATCCAACTAAGAATGAGTTGGTTTAATACACAAATATATATGTGTAGTATCCTAATCAACTTTACTATATTTGATTACGTACATATATATATAATTAATGTTCAAATTATATATATACAGTCTAAAGTTATTATAATATTTTGAATAGTCATTGTCACCAAAGTTAATATCCAGGCCAGGGGGTAATTTTTTTAAATATCGGCAATTATCAAATTAATATAAATATAATTTAGCTTGAGTATGAGCATACTTTGACACGAGTTGCTCGAATAAATGAATAATAATCAAAATTAATTGCAACTTTAGGCAAATAATAAGGAACTCCAATTATTATTTCCTCCGCCTTATTTTATTTTGGGAATTAATTTTTGTTTTCAAGTTATTATTGTTTTTACTATTTTCCACCTTAATTTTTTTTTTTTTTCAAAAGCAGCTTTTTTTATTGAACCGAAAGAAAAAAGGCAGTATCACCTAAAGAAAGTTCCTCCCACCTAGGGGTGAGCACTGTTCGGTTTTAACCGAAAAACCGAACCGAACCGAATCGAAATAAGAATTTGGTTCGGTTAATTTGGTATTCGGTTCGGTTTTGGTTTTAAATATTTAAACTTTTGGTTTTCGGTTTCGGTTTCGGTTTTTAGGGTAAAAAAACCGAAAAACCGAAAACCGAACCGAATTTAAACATATATATATATATAATTATAATGTATAATACTATTACTAATATATATAAATAAATTAAATAAATATTATATTACATAAATATAATTACATTACATATAGATAAAAAAAATTCTAACCCTCAAACCAGTAAGTTACCCCTTCCAAATTCCCTCCCTCACCCTCACCCTCACGGATCCTCACTTCCAGAAATTCCCTCCCCCACCCTCACGCCACTCACCCCATTCCAATCCGTCGCCGTCCGCCTAAGCTCACGGCGGGCGACCACCAAATCACCACTTCTCCTCTCCCTGTTTTCGCACACACAATTTTGACTAGTGATATTTCGGTTAATATGGTTATAAACCGAAACCGAACCGAAAATTTCGGTTTCGGTTTTTTCGGTTTTTAATGTATATGGTTCGGTTTTGGTTTCTAATAATAATAAATTCGGTTATGTCGGTTTTGGTGATTTAGTTCGGTTCGGTAACCGAACCGAACCATGCTCACCCCTACTCCCACCGGCCCTTTATAAATTGCTCATAATTTTTTGACACTAATATTAATAAAAATATAAAAATATTGATATAATACATGTGATGTGATGGAAAAAAATAAAAAAATAATAAGAATAGTATAAAAAGTATTGAAAATAATAATAAAGAAATGAATAGTAGTTTACCAAAAAGGTAAAAATGCAAATGAACAACATATAGTGGAACAAACGAAAACGGTAAAATAAGCAACTTATAGTGGAATAGAGTGAGTATATAACAATATTATGATTAGTATTAGAGTTTGTTGGAAGTATATAACAATATTCTCACGATCTTCTGCTAAAATCTTCAAATACTTAAATCATTTCTATTTTTCAAATCTTCATCTATAGATATTCATGACAAGATAAAAACTTATTTGAAGCAGTCTCATACATAAAAATAAAAAATAAAAAATTCTTGTTTACTATGTTTTACATTTCGTATATTTATGAAGCTGTAAAATTATATTTTTAAGAAAATATTTTTTTAAAGATAATTATATAACAGTTTTTAAGATAATCAATTATAATAGTTCTTTCTGCCACTATATATATATATATCACATTAAATAATAGTTTTTAAAATAATCAATTACAATAGTTCTTTCTGCCACCAAATATATATCACACCATTCCCTTTCATCATAGATCGAAACCACAACTATTATAAAAGAGAAACAATTTGAAACTGCAATTACTGCAACTCAAAATCACACTACATTTCAAATCATAATTTGCAAAAAGGTGAACTATAAGTTTCATTTATGATAACGTCCCACCTAAAAGTATGATGATAAATGAATCAAATATTTTTTATTCGATTTGGTATTCAATTTTGAATTTTGATATTCTTATTCATAATTTTATGATTTGAATTCGACTAAAAATATTTAATTCGATTCAATTATTATTTAAATACAAATACAAAATTATGATATTTAATTCCATCGGTTTACAAATTCCACCTTAAAGTCAATCCCACGTATATCTTCAATCAAACCAATTTCTAAAAATGGAAGCTTCCAAATATTAACCCAAGTTGTGATTAAACAATTTCTCCATCAAATAAAATAAATTAAACTATGAGATGCGCGTGATTTCCATTAAAATAAAAAAATCTTTTGTCATTTTCCGAATAAATGAAAAAAAAAAATCCCGGGTCACAGCATCCATTTTCTAAATAGATTAACTCTCTCTATATAAATAAATTCCACTCATTTCCTCATATTTCTCTTACCTAAGTTTTAGGATTTGGTAATAAACCAATCAAAACACCACTACCTCCTTATGTTCCACACAATCTTTTTGATCACTTAAAACAACTAGTTAATACGATTACATATGGAAAGCCCGGACGATCATACCAACCACCACCACCACCGACATTCCGACACGGAATTAGTCGGCGTCGGTGGTGACCCGACGTCGTTCAGCAGCCCACTGAGCGGGCCGCTGAACAAGAGGGGCGGAGCGAAAAAGGCCGCCCGTTTCACCCTCCAGGACGACCATGCCACCGCGGCCGGCGACGACTACGTCGAGATCACCCTCGACGTCCACGACGACACGGTGGCGGTGCACAGCGTCAGGGCGGCCGGGGGCGGCGAAGTCGACGACCCCGAGATCGCCATGCTGGCCAAAGGGCTGGAAAAGAAGTCATCATTCGGATCATCCATAGCGAGAAATGCCTCATCAAGAATCAAGCAAGTTTCACACGAGCTCAAGCGGTTGGCGTCGCTCACGCGCCGCCCTCCGCCGATGGGGAGATTCGACCGGACCAAGTCCGCGGCGGCGCAGGCTCTGAAGGGGCTCAAGTTCATCAGCAAGACCGACGGCGCCGCCGCCTGGGCCAAGGTGGATAAGCGGTTCGACGAGCTCACCGCCACCACCAATGGGTTGCTGCCTCGCTCACTCTTTGGTGAATGCATTGGTAAATAAATATCGCAACACCAAAAATTAACACTAAGATGATAAAATTTTATTTAGTCTCAACAACCAACACCTAATTATTTTTTTGTATATATGTTCAGATTTCTTGTAATTTACTCAATTTTCATAAAAAAGAAATGAAATCTAATACTAATTAATTAACATTTATTTGTGCTTAGGTATGAACAAGAAGAGTGACAAGGAGTTCGCCGGCGAGCTTTTCAACGCGCTTTCTCGGAGGAGGAATATCTCCGTGGATTCAATCACGAAATCTCAGCTGAAAGATTTCTGGGATCAGATCGCTGATCAAAGTTTCGATTGCCGTCTTCAAACATTCTTCGACATGTAACAATTACATTTCATCTAAAAGTTGGAATTTAATATCACGATTATACAGATTCTTGAATGTAGAGCGAAATTGCAGGGTTGATAAAGACGCGGACGGCAGAATCAGTGAAGAAGAAGTCAGAGAGGTACTTACCAGCTATTCCACTTCGTCATTAATTATCAGAATTATTACTAAAAATAGGTGCAAGATTTATTGTGGGTGCAGATAATAACGTTGAGTGCTTCAGCAAATAGTCTGTCCAACATCCAAACACAGGCAGATGAATACGCAAGATTAATCATGGAAGAATTAGACCCCAACAACCTCGGTTACATCATGGTAATTAAATTAAATCAAATTTCCCTCTTTATAATTAATAATCAAGTACAAATTATAAAGGCCACTTACAAATTAATACAAAAATATTAATACAATATTTTTAAATAAGTACAATATGCAAAATATTTACTCTATTATTCAACTTATAAATTAGACTATTATACAAAAATTGTGCATTACTTTTGTACAAATTTATAATTATTTCAACTATAAACTCATCATCCACAGATAGAGAACTTGGAGATGCTTCTACTGCAAGGTCCAAACCAGACGATCCGAGGGGGGACGGGCGAAAGCCGGAATCTGAGCAAAATGCTGAGCGAGAAGCTTAAGCCCACACAAGACCACCCTATAGCAAGACGGTACAAAGATTTGCGCTACTTTTTATTGGATAATTGGCAAAGGGTGTGGGTGATGGCCCTCTGGATCGGAGTAATGGGAGGCCTATTTGCTTACAAATATGTGCAGTATAAGAATAGAGAGGCTTTTGGAGTGATGGGGCACTGCGTTTGCATGGCGAAAGGCGCCGCCGAGACGTTGAAGCTCAACATGGCCTTGATTTTGCTTCCGATGTGCCGGAACACCATCACCTGGCTCAGGAACAAGACCAGACTGGGAGCTGCAGTCCCCTTTGATGACAATATTAATTTCCATAAGGTAAGTATACTTGCTTCATTAGTTAATTAAGTTTTCATGTTATGACGTACGTGTTTCTTATGTGGTCAAAATGGGCATAAGATATTACTAGTTTATGATTTATGGTATTTTCATTCTTGTTGTGAATTAGAATTGAAATCTTATTATTTTGTATGTGCGTTAATTCCAATCAAATCTAACAAACCAACTAACATTTACCTGCCCCTTGACGCATGCTACAGTCATTCATGTTTAATTTGTCTTGAAAAAGTAATAGTCTCTATTGCATTAGCAATTTCATTTTTCCAAAAGTACTGTTAGTGATTAATTAACAATGGAAAAATAGTAAGACCTAGCAATGTAGCAGGTGGATGGTCCTCCAATTCTTTGCATGCATTAATATTTTTTAACATTTTTCCACTATTTAAATATATATATATATATATATACACACTTTCAGCATTCACAAAATTATCTGCCCTTAGAAAAGTGATACGAAATTTAATAAAAATAATATTATATTAAAATAATAGATAAAATAAGAGAAAAGAGAGGGTATTGTGGGGCTCAAAAACTTTTGTTAATTTGTAAGTGTAAATTGTTTCCAAATAAAAAATGAGAATATTTTGTAAAAAAAAAAAAAGACAAGTAGGAAAATTTTGTGGACAAAGGAAATATGATTTTGTCAATTACATGTTCAATGAAAATGTAATTTAAGAACTCTGCATGTCTATTCTGTTGTAGGTGATCGCCGTAGCAATTGGAATTGGAGTTGGAATACACGCGATAAGTCATTTAACGTGTGATTTCCCTCGTCTTCTTAATGCGGACGAAGAAAAATACGAGCCGATGGAGGATTTCTTCGGCGATCAGCCAACGAGTTATTGGTTTTTCGTGAAGGGTTGGGAAGGGGTGACGGGAATTATAATGGTGGTTCTAATGGCTATAGCATTCACACTTGCATCACCATGGTTTAGAAGGAACAAATTGAATATACCAAGGCCATTGAACAAGCTTGCAGGGTTCAATGCCTTTTGGTATTCACACCACCTGTTCATCATTGTCTACACCCTCCTCATTATTCATGGGATCAAGCTTTATTTGACTCATCATTGGTACATGAAAACTGTGAGTTTTCCTACTCTATTTTTTTTTTTTTTAAATTTCGTATTTCATTTCTCATAGTACACCTAGCTAGTGTATACAATTGAGCAGTGATAAAATGAAATATAAAATCAAAACATGATCAAAAATAGTCTCGACTACTAGTTATAATAAATGATGGTATTTTATTTTGCTAGCTAGCGTGTGTCATATATATAATGTGGAGGTCTTGTGTTTACAAAATTGAACAAACCATTAATTTGAATTGCAGACATGGATGTACTTGGCAATTCCTCTTGCACTTTATGCTGGAGAAAGACTGATCAGAGCATTTAGGTCCAGCATCAAGCCTGTCAAGATCCTTAAGGTAAATATATTAATAATGTAAATAATATTTATATAGTTGTACTTTTTCTTTTTGTATATAAGTGATAATGAATCATATATAATTTATTTAATTAATTATTAATTGTTTGTTGTGAATAAAGGTGGCTGTTTATCCTGGAAATGTGCTAGCACTGCACATGTCTAAGCCTCAAGGAATCAAATATAAGAGTGGACAATACATTTTTGTCAATTGTGCAGCTGTTTCTCCATTTGAATGGTAGGTGGAAATGGCATTTTTATAATAGAATATCACATCATTCATCAATATGGATCCTCTGCAGCAACGGTACCGTGCAATTCACCGCATAGTCATTAGATTTGATACGCACGTGCACCGCACAGAATCCAAATCCGATAATTCATATTTCATCTCATACATGATTATTGTATTATTATACAATTTTATGTATAATAATAATAATAATAATGACAGCTTGTTAAATATAAAGTGCACTGTTGCAAACAAAATTGGACATCATAATGTAATATCTAATTGCATAAAAATATGCAAAAGGGATTGATGTTACAGATCAAATTCACAATTCCTACCCATAACTAATTTTTTTACATTATCTGGAAGCTACAGCACAATCATGCATGCGTTGAAAAATGTTTGCATTAATTAATGTTGTCTTAATTTATATTAATTATAAGGTTAATTAGTGGTCCAATAATTGCTGCAGGCACCCTTTCTCAATTACCTCGGCTCCTAGAGATGATTATTTAAGTGTTCACATAAGGACACTCGGTGATTGGACCAGACAACTTAAAGCTGTTTTCTCAGAGGTAATTAAATCTTTAAACTTAAAATGTAAAATACTAGTTAAATTAAAATCGTGAGACACTTCTTGTACAAATTAAAATTCATCCCTTCCACATGTAATGAATCATACTAAAAATATTAAATATTACATAATTATGATGCTTAATCAAACTCCTAAAATTTTCTAAAATTAATTACGGCAGTAGTAGTTTAAAGAAATGACCCTAGAACAATGCAATAGCCAAAAATCAAGCGGATGGCTTTTTTCTTTTACTCCCTCCGTCCTGCAGGAATTTGCACCATACGAGACGACATATTTTTTAAGAAAAATGTGTTTTATATATAAAGTAGTGATATATATGTATAAGTTTGTGAGTGTGCACGTAAATTAATATTTTCTTTTTCGGTAGTGTGCAAATTTATGTGGGATGTTCACATAAAGAAAGTGTGCAAAATTCTATGGGACAGAGGGAGTATTTAATAACATTGAATTATTGTCCTTATTTATTTAGATGGAGGAATCAAACAAAATCATGTTACATTAATCCTATTTTTGCTTTCCTGTCTAAATTAATGTTGGCAAGTTCAATTGATCAGATGTGGCTCATTGTTCATGTATTTGGTGCATGTAGGTTTGTCAGCCGCCACCCACAGGAAAAAGCGGCCTTCTCAGAGCTGACTTTTTGGAAGGAAAAAATAATCCCAAGTAAGCCTTTCCCCAATCATACTACATCTTTTTTTATTTAAAAATTGCTCCAATAGACTAGTACAATATTTTGTTTACAATCTTTGTATTTTTACAAACTAAATGTTATAAAACTTCTTGAAAAAAAAACTATTAAATCTTTCTACTATTTTAATAAGTTTAGTTATACAAATTTATTTTTGTATTTTTTCTTGAAACAAATATGTAATTTAGATACTTTATTAGGACTCTCATAATTCTTTAAACACAATTTAATCAAGCATTGGTCATGTATGCACCGTGCAACTCAAGTTCATTTTTTAAAAGTTACACAAAATATTACTAAAAAATATATCTTTAATTGTGTAACTTTTCAGTAATATATAATTTGTGTAACTTTTTCAGTAATAAATAATGTAATTTTTAAAAAATATACTTGAGTTGCACGGTGCAACTGGTGCGACTTACCCTTTAATCAAATTCAAACCAAAAATACTAAGTGAAAAATAGTGATGAGGTTCCTAATGTTTAGTTTGGTACATAATGGTCGTCTCACAGTTTCCCTAAAGTATTGATTGATGGTCCATATGGTGCACCAACACAAGACTACAAGGACTACGACGTGGTCCTACTAGTAGGGCTAGGCATCGGGGCAACCCCGATGATTAGCGTCGTAAAGGACATTGCTAACAACATGAAAGAAATCGAGGAAGAAGAAAACTGTATCGAGGAGGGCCCTTCCCCACCCTCATATTCGTCTAAACGAAAAAATAGTTCAGGGAGTGGAAGACACGACTTTAAGACAAGGAGGGCGTATTTCTACTGGATGACAAGAGAACAAGGCTCATTTGATTGGTTCAAGGGTGTGATGAATGAGGTGGCTGAAATGGATCACAAAGGAGTGATAGAAATGCACAATTATTGCACCAGTGTGTATGAAGAAGGGGATGCTCGTTCAGCTCTAATTGCTATGCTTCAAACAATCAACCATGCTAAGAATGGAGTGGACATTGTCTCGGGAACTAGGGTTAAGTCACACTTTGCTAGGCCTAATTGGAGGGCAGTTTACAAGAGAATTGCTCTCAATCATCCTAATTCAACAGTTGGTAAGTTTCTTGAATCTGCTAAAATCATTTTTATATATATATATATGAAGTATTATAATAATACAATAATTGAAAATGTTATTCTTCTTGTACAATGTTCCCCCCAATTTTATATCACACACACCCACTTTATTTCTTAACCATGATTTTTGAGCGGAGGGGTTGTTTTTCCAATCTCATGTTCAGTAAAAAAAACTTGATGCAACTTTGAATTTGATTTGATTTATACTAGAAATGGATTTGAAAAAATACTTTGATTTTTATACTGAAAATAAAGAAAATTAACTTCTTCTATCACAGCTCCTAATTAATCCCTACTTCCACACATTAAAACATTTTTTAATAAATATATCATTCCCTTTCTCATTATACATTCATGACATCACAAATTCTACGCTTCTTTTTTTTTATCAAAGTTAAAGTTGGTAAAGCCATGTGCTGGCTTTTCTCATAATTAACAAAAAGGTAACAAACATGTCCTGTCAATGTTGTTTTCGTCTCATCAAATTCAGTGTTTTATCCATAACAAAACAAACACATCTAAATGTTAGTTAGTGCTTTCAAACACGCAACGTAATTACACATGTAATAATGCATAAAAAATTACACGAATATTATTCATTTAAAATGTTGAAAATTGTTGATTTTGACTTTTCCACAGGAGTATTTTATTGTGGGGCACCACCACCAGTGAAAGAGCTACGGGACCTAGCTTCTGATTTCTCTCACAAAACCTCCACCAGATTTGAATTCCACAAAGAAAACTTTTGACCTACCAAGGTATGATGATCAGAGGGTCATGATGAAGCCAAATGGATTAATAGAGAAGGTTGTTTAGTGCTGATGAGATGATCAAATCTTCAAGGACCACCAACCCCACAATCAGAGGTGGAGTTTATTTTCAGGATATTCAAAGTTTTTTTTTATTTATTTTTGGGAAGTAAATATAGTTAGAGGTGAGTTGCCACGAGTGACCGCACAAGGGATCATGGTTGAATCAGAAAAGATTATTAGTGGGGTCCAATTTGATTATTATTTTTCCACTTTATTGAATTTATTGTGGATAAATACATAATAAAAGGATGATGGTGATGCCTTTCAAAAAAAAAAAAAAAAGGATTATGGTGATGAAGTAATTGTGTGGATGAGTTCCTCACCAACCTCTCTCCACTACAAATGTGTATATATGATTGTATTATGCTTATGTATTAATTTGTCACTGAGAACGAGCATGTGTCCTTTTCACATGCCTTGAGATTTTATATGATCTTGTGCTACATGTCCAACCTGTAAATCATTTGTGGTTATCTCATATATTCTTATGCCTGGAATATAAAAACATGCATTAAATAATTCTATGAATCATATTTTCAAATAATATTGGTAAATGAGTTTTGGGTAAATAAATAAAAAAAGGTGCTCGCTTAAAGAGAGAATGGTTCATATCATATTTGTGCATTCTAATTAATTCTATAACAAAAAAATGTTCACAAAGTATTGTCAAATAGACTTAGGGTTAAAAGAAATTCTTCCAACCTGCGGGAGAGATTGGTCCATATCATACCTATGCATTTGGACAAATCTAGTCCTTCTAAACTCTACCAACTCTGCTTAGATTAGGTGGATCTATTCTAATTAACCTTATTTCTCAAGGAAGATGTTTGGGAGAATGAGGAGCTTTTGATTCACATTTTTCATTTTTCAATGAGAATAATAATAATAATAAAATCTCTCTACGCTCCATAACGAAAAAGAGTTATTGTTAGATCAATAATTATTTTAATGGTGGTTACATTGTTAATGTGTTCCCCTATTTTTTAAAATAAAGTGGACAATAAATATAGGAGAATTATTAAGGAAAAAAGATTGTCAAAAGTGTGGTAATTAATAAGAATGGGAGAAATGATTACATTACCGAGAAAGAAAAGTAATGAATTAAACATCATTTATTTCTCCAATATATCGTTTGCAAATATAAACTTCATTTATATCATTTGTTTACACTCTATCGATTAGTAAAATAAGAAAGTGGGAAATTTTAACTCCCAGTACGTTGAAACTAAACTTCAAAAGTCAATATTAATAATCAAGGGTCAAACAGATTTTAAATTAGGCAATAATTCCAGATAATATTTTATTGGATCCAGACTGTTTTTTGTGTTTTTGTTAGAACAAATGGTGACTCAAACTCATGACCTCTAGATCTAGGTAGTTGAGCTCTAACTAAAGATTCAAACTGTTTCTAATCTTCAATAGCAATTAGTACTCTCATATCTTCTATTGCAAAGTCGTGGTTTCGGAATTGGAACCTCCATTTCCAAAACATAGGACACCTCTGCCCTCTCCTCTAGTGATGTATATTTGTGTATAAGTTATAGTCCCTACCCCCTAGAACCCCATTCATTTTGATGAAATTTATGAAGTTACAGACTATAGTCTACAAGAACTATTATAAAAGTAGTCCTATTAGAACTTTCTTCTCACTGATTTTAGCCACAGTAATAGCTAAAACAAATAAGTGTACTTGCAAATGTGCAGCTGATAAGTAAAATTTATCTTATGCAAATCAAACTTAGGTAGAGCTCTAGAGGACATTATTATTTGACATATTGACAATATTATAAACGAGATAACTCTAACTACGAGAACATAAACATGTAGTAATCGAGCAGTTTTATAGTGAAAGGAGGAGAAATGTACCTCATAATCCACTATTTCTTCCTTTTTAACCTCTGGAAACTGGGCTTTATTGGTTGGCTTGGTATTAGGCCATGACTTGAACCATCATTGGTCCTATACGGTATCAGAGGCTTCTTCAGGGGTCCGCACACATCAACAGGAAGACTGCATGAGATTGTAGGTGAAGCTGATTTTCTTTTTAGCTGCTTAGGGACTTCCAATCTCTCAAGGATTCTTGAGGTTTTCTCATCCATTTGCTTGTTACTTTGTGATGGTGATATGAGCAGTTGGTCAATCTTTGAGTTGGAAATGCACGTCGGGGAGGGTATGCCTTCAAGGTTGGTGACAATCAGCTGCTCCCATTCTTCTGAAAGACAAGGACTAGTTTTCTTTTCTCCTAGTTTAGTATTGGATTCCGGTTGTTCATCTCCTGGGACAGCTTTACCTGCAGCTGAGGTTGATGTTTGAACTTGGAAATCAGAGTTTTGTAGGTCCAAGTCTGTTCCTGAGATTCCTCCATTGCTTGTAGGATGTATTGCCCTATGATATTTAGTAATGTTTAAGAATGATGTGAAAATCAGATAATAAACTGAAAGAGCTATGTATAGCTTAATGCTTAATGCTACTAACGATCATAAAGAATAAATCAAAGATAACAGAAGAAAAATAGGAGCAGGGGAGAAATAATCCAATATAATATGTTTTTGAAACATAATTATGTGAATTGTTTGGTGACTTCAAATCAGCTCTGAAGTCTTCTCACCTCCAAATATAACAGCATTTTCCATGAAATTTTTTAAAAGATTCTCATTATAAAATACTTACTATTTATTGGATTTAAATGATGAAGCTCAAATCTGACTGTTTCTCGATGCAACGTTGCCAACTCTCAGTGAGCAGCAGCCCATCACATGGACTCTAGCTATGCTAGCAAATACGATAACTTATAGTATGATAGTAAAAATGATAATGCTCGTTCTCTTGCAAGCTTTCATATTAACCTAATTGATAGTAATTCTATCTTCTGAAAGAGCCTACCACACATCAAGTAATAATATACAGATTGATTTGAGTCCCTAAATTTTGAGAAGCTAGTCAAAAATGAGAGACTAGAATCATAATCCAAAAAACACATTTAGCTTAAGGGATTGTGATGTGAGAACCTCAAGACAGAGAAGATATTTACCTGAAGTGCAGACTCTCTTTAACAAGTTTGTTCAGTTTTTTATGGAATCCTCTCTCATGCTGGGCTGGATTGTAGTCAGTTTCTTCCACCTGGGAATCACGATTTGCATATTAGTATATGACAAAGGACATAATGGTTAGTTTTCACAATGAAGTATCACCATTAGCCCATTCGAACAAACAAGAGCATGAGTCAGAGAACAACTAATATTGCTTCAGATGAGGATCAGATTGATCTCGTCTTTATTCACTTTATTGCTTGAATACGTATAAATAAGACAAGAATATTCTTCATCAGGTGGACTTCAACTTAAGATTCCTTACTGGATTTCCAGGTCAATTCAGAAGGACCTATGTAGTTCATCATCAAGCGATGTTAAAAAAGTTGCCAGCAATTTCAAATTAGCCTTTAAAAGTTCATCCATATATTAATGCCACCTTATTATTTCCATATAGCTACTTACTAGAAATTAGAAACCACAAATGCGGTTACATAAGTTAAAAAGACTAATGCAATGGAATATAGAAACTGTATATCAACCTTTAGCAAAGAGACTTTAACTGTGTTTTCAATTTCTTCATCTACAACAAGGCTAATGAGTCGGGTGACAGCAGGGATAGGCATAAACTCCTCCGATGCTGAAAGCCTCTGATAATTTACATAATTAGCAAATATATTATTAGCAGTAAAGCAAAAGAGAAACTTCAAGTGATATCTCTAGGAGTTGAAAATGTTGAAAGATCTATACAATGATTTTACAAAATTTAAACAAGACAAGAAACAGAACTTGACATGATTGTGCTAAAATGGCAAAATGTCAGAAACTCATCAACCATAGTTTTGTTCTCTACACTTATCATCTGTTCCCTTGCTAATTAGCTAGGCGATAAGCAATTCAATTTTTGCTTGGAAATAATTATTTATTCAGGGAGTTTAGAATTTGAGTTACACTTTAAAATGATGCTCTGAAAAGGGAAAACCCATCAGGACTTTGAAAAGCTCAAAGTAAGAGAAAACGAAAACTTTCTCCTGAAATGAGTTATTTGTAAATGAGGCAAAGGTCCACACTTACAAACAAGCGCAGAAAGAGCGTCTGAAAGAGTGGGGAGGGGAGAAAATACAGAGCAATTACCCTGAGAAGCATAAGTCCTTTGTCCGAAGGTAAAAGTATATAATAGCACGGAAATGAAGTCCCAGTTAGAGTTTCAATGTTACAAGTTGAAGAGCAAACCAGACCCTGATCGAGGGAGTTTAGAACTCTACATACCACTTGAAAGACTGTAATTAGAATAAGATTGAGATACAAAGTCAGTGGCAAGCTCAGAAGGAATAAAGAAAATATAATACTGAGACAAGACTGAGAGAGCCTTGCACACACGTTTACAGTTTAGATCCAACTTGATGTTCTCATCTGAATTGTGAAAAGTTGGAATAACAAGGTAGCTAGCACCCATTATCAGCCCTGTAAAAACCAATTAAATATAAATAAAACTGGAAAAATTAAAGTATCAGTTGCAGCCACATCCCTAGGTATAAAACTTGTCATTTAGGATTCAGAGAATGACGTGATATGATACCTAAGTGCTATCAGTTATTTAAATTTTAAAGCGATGGGGTCTATTCTTTAATGCTTGATAAGAACATGAGAACTTTATGGCACTGCTCATCAAACATGCATCTTCTCTCAATGATGTACCTTCACTTAGTGATCCTAAGTTGGTCCTCTGAATGACATTGAAGTCAATAGGGAATGAAACTTGCTTCAGCTTTGGCTTGTCCAGGAAAGAAGGCATATACAGTATTGTTTGTTCACTGACCCTGGCAGAGTTCTCAATTATATCCAAAGCTCCAAGATTCTCACCGGTTATTGGACAAGAAGATCCTTTGGTCTGGTTCACATGTAACCTGTCCAACGGAATGCCATGACATGCACAAGTCTGTTTAAATAGAAGATTAGTATGATGTTAGTGATTTCATGGGGGCAAAATATAATTCTTTGATCAACAGACAGATGCATCAATTCATGTTGCATAGAATCCATTATCTTGAATATTTTAACTATTCAGCAGTCTTAATACATTAATGGTTTGAATAAAGGTATCATTAAGGAAAAGTAATCTTTTTTCAGGGCGTGGAAAGAAAGAACAAAAGATCCCAAAATATGCTAAATTCTTCAATCTGTAGCCCAATCATTTGAAAACTGAGGATTCTGATTTATAGCACATCAGACCAAGTTTTTAACTTCCATAGGCAGATAATAGCTTTAAACATATTACTCGGTAGAAAAGTATTTTTGGCAGTCCTAATAACACAATATCAGGTGTGTAATATAAATTTTAACGCCTGATTTTCCATTTTTACACAGGAGTTAAAAATTGCAGTTCAAATCATTAAAAGAATATTGCGTGATAGGTACCTGTATTTCTCTGCTTACATGTGTAAGCACATAAGTTATTAATAGTGGAGAATACATATACTATGTTGTATGCACATGATATAAATATATTGCTCGGTAGAAAAGTATTATTGTCAGTTCTAATAACACAATATCAGGTGTGTAATATAATTTTAACGCCTGATTTTTCCATTTTCGTACAGGAGTTAAAAATAGCAGCTCAAATCATTAAAAGAATATTGCATATTAGGTACCTGTATTTCTCTGCTTACATGTGTAAGCATATAACTTATTAATAGCGGAGAATACATATACTATGTTGTATGTACATGATATGAGGTTCCCTGAGAAAAGATCTCCAGAATGCTTAAAGCTTGCATACTACTGCCACATATTTTATCTTGATGAAAAATGTTACATACCTGACAAAAACTGAAATCATCAACTACGGGAATGAAAGACGTGCACAAGTTGCAGGATATCTGGTTAAGGTTGCTTATTAAATTGGTCTTGAAGACAAGAAGTGCCTGTAATAATTCTTCTCTATCATCTGTCAACTCCTGAAACCATCGTTTCGCCAGACCATAAAGTACCTGGGCATCTGAATATTTGATAAACATCAAGTTTGAATTTAAAAACGAACAATAAAAACTTCTTAAATGATACAATTAGTGTGATAAGTAACATTGTGGCTCTTAATGTTTCATTTTCCTCCCAGTCAGGTTATACTATTATCAAAACCTCTTACCTATATCTTTGGTCTTGGCAACTATATGGCAGGTAAACTATCATTCATTCTCATCTGAGAAAATTACTACTTTTCAAGTAATATGCAAGTCAAGAGGAGCTTTTGTAGTAAATGTTGTCAGACTGACAACTATAAACCAAGACCATTATTCATCTATAGATATATGAAAATTGAAAGCAAAAGGCATCATAACTATGGTAGAAATAAGACATGGAACTTCTCAATGCATAACAGCGAGTTCAACCTGGAATATATGTCTGACATGAGCAGTTTTTTAGAGAACCAATCTGCTCTACCAGTTGATTGATGTGGTCAGTGATATCACCAACACAACTTGATGTTTGCTCCAACAAAATGAATTCTACTAAGATGCACTTGTCAGCTGCATCCTGACAAGAAACTCACCAGAATCTTTATAGTCTGCAATTATGAAAACGAACATTAGCATTGGAGTCTTGAGAGGCAAGTGAATATAGTCTCACCATCAGCGCCTTCATTGTCACAGAATCCAAGGTGCTAACAAGATAAGAACTTATCCAAATAACTTTTCTGGCAACATTTTTATCTTGGCCTCCCCAAGTGTACATAGTTTTTTCACTCAGAATGTCTCCTAACTTCATATCTGTGATGCATAAAAACACAGTACATACAATTGGTCCATTAGAGTATAAGTCAAAATAAAGTTTTCCGAAAATATATTGTTGCATTTGCTTATCAACAAAGGGCTCAGAAAAGGGACGAAAACAAACAATATTACACTTACATAGGGCGTCAGAATTGAATTCAGGAGAGAAAGCATCAGTCGGCATATTGTTTAGAGCATGGTGAAGGTCACGTAGACTGAAGTTTCCTTGGGGATTATATGCAACTTTCAGCTGTTCACAGTAAGTTCCCATATTGTAAAGTCTATCATTAGTCAATTTATAGTTTTAACATAAAAATTAATATTGAGGCAATAAAATCAGAAAAGAAAATTAAGAACAAAGTATGAAGAATATAAAACACACATTTCAATTAACTCAAATAACTAAACAATGTGTGCAGGTCCTGAAATAGTATTTAGTACATGAGAACACTCGAGATAAATCAAAGGCTGATAATAAGGCACATAAAGGGAAGCAGAAAGTATGACATTGTGTGGAATGCCATCAGTTCCAATCTTAATAATTCTCATTTAGTTCATAGTGATTTCAAGATGATTAACCAACAGTGCTTCATCAAAGCGTTCTTATGATCCTACGCCTGAATGGAATTTTTGTTTTCCAATGATGAAACATATCGGCAACATTTTGATGTTAATTCTTGTTTCACTCAAAAATAGAAAGGGTCAGGGGTGTACAATGCTTGCATTGAACAATTCAAGACCATAACCTAGAGTACGTATAGTGTTAGAGCAAAGATACCTCATCAGAACAAGTAACTCTATTTCGCAGAACATAGCAAAGTCCAATGCGATCGAGCAGAGGCTTCGAATTCGATCGTCTTCCATCAACACTGTTACACATCTTTGGGCATGAAACTGCATAGTAATTTGCTAGCTGCAATAGTGACTGGCGCAGTAGAAATCGTCAAGCATAAATCAAATCTAACTAAAAATTAATTTCGCGATTATTTTTTTTTTATCTATAAATTTTCGACCAAAATGACATAATTTATGAACATCGAGAGAGCAATTTGTCACAAGGCAAACCCTAAAGCAGAGTGATTCGCGTATAGTATTTGTACTTTCGCTAATGGAAAAGGGGCTGCGTACCTGCTTCAGATCTCGAAGAACTGGAGGCGATAAGCTCCGCAAATCCAATACGAAGCAAAGCAATACCATATTTCGATTCGGCGTTTTCTTCTCTTCCTTTCGTTCTGTGAAATTTCTGTATAACGAAGAAAATGTAGGACTGAGCTTGTGGACCATTTTGGCATTATATTTATACATAAGTCCCGAGTTTTGGCGCGTAATTTAGAAAGCCGGATGACTTGATAACTTCAATCATCGTTCTTTCTTTCTTTTTTTTTCTCCTTTTTTTACAAAATTTTATGTGAATAAATTTAAACTTATAAAATTATGAAAGTAATACTATTAAATGTATTTATTAATACTATTATATACTCCCTCCGTCCACAATAATTGGTTCTGCTTTTTTTTTGCATGTTGTTTAATGCAATATGTGGGAGGAATTTATGAGGCATTCTAAAATCCGTTTACGAATTTAAAAATTGTAAATACAAAATATGTTAGTATACTTTTTCTATATAATTTTTAAATTCCTAAACGAACCTCACAATATCACATAATATCTTCCAACATATTGCATTAAACTACGTGCAAAAAGAAGGATCAATTATTATGGACGGAGGGAGTATATATATTTATAATATTAGGTTTATATATAAAAGTTATGGTACAAATAAATTTTGCATGATTTTTTTCCCTCTTTTTTTTCTAATTACTGTTTTCAGTCTTGTGAATGGGATGATATTAATTTGTATAAAAATAGCAGGTTTACACAGCTCTATATCTGATTCATATTAAATTGGCAAGAAATAATTTTAAATTGGTATATTTTTAAATCACTCTTTTTAAATTGGTACAAATCTTTTACGTAATAAAATAAAAACAAATTGAATAATAGAATTTTTTATATATTGTACCAATTTAAAAATAATATTTTGACTTATATCATTTCGCAACTATCTTAATTAGCAACTTAAATCTTTACATAATTGCATTATTTGTTTGACTTGTTCCCCTCTCTCTTTAAAAATCACTTGACCACTCTCTCTAGCTTTTTCTAGATTTAAAAATTATGTTCAAGTTGAAATTACAAATCAAATGGAAGCGTGCTCAAAAAATAAATCCCCTCTCTCTCAAATTTGTCCCCTCCAATCATGTTTAGAAGAGCCGACTGATCCACCTTTCATAAAAAAAAAAATCGATGGTGGTCACGTTTCTAGTCGTTATTAGAAATCTGACTATTTTAGTAGTCGGTATTGAAAAAATTAATTAACTTTATTTTGATAAAAAAATTCAATTTTTTTCCCTACTTCAATAATATTATTTCAAAATATCTTTAAATAAATATGTCCGCTTTAAACAAAGATGATGTTTTAAACCTTTTCCGATACATTCTTAAGCACCCTTGGGTTAGATTCTAATCAACCACATACATAAATTATTTTGACAGGTATGAATTATTGTACTAAATTATAGTTTTAATTATTTTCAATAAAAGATATTATAAGTTCTAATATATATAAATTATATTAACTAAAAAATACGCATTTAAGGATATGAATTGTTTCACTGAAAGAGTTAGTTGCTACTTGCTAGCTACTAAATAATACTATAAATTATTTTAGTGTTGTATTAAATTATAATAAAAACTTAAATATTATGATCAAAAAATCAGTTCACTTATAAACCTTATTAATAGTATAAAATTTATATCATCAAATAAATTTAATAATATCACATTAACTATATTTATTAATACCATAATATTTCACACTATAATTATAATTTATAATTGTAATGTTAGTAGTGTAGGTCTTTATTAATATCAATAATATTACATCTAATATTATTCATGTCACACTTTGAAATTTATTCTCAGGAGACTGGATTAAAAATTACAAAACGTCTTATTCGTTCTCAAATTAATAGTACTATTTTCCACAATTTCACTCTCCAAACAATTCCACAGTACTAACCCCATCCAAATCCACCCCAGACAAAGCTTTCAACTTCTCCATAATCACCCTATCCCCAAACATGGCCCCCGTAATGGAGCCCACCCCGGGATTCTGGCTATTCAACACCGAAAATATCACAGCCTCCTCAAACCCTGCATTGAAGCAAAAATGCAGCAGCCCCTTGGGAAACACAAACACCTCCCCTTCTTTCAGCCGCTTCTGGAACACCCGCCCGCCCGTGTCCACAAACCCCGCCGCCACGACCCCGCCCCGCACGAACATCATCTCCGACGCCCTCGGGTGCACGTGCGGCATCACGAGGCCGTCGACTTCGATGTCCGTGCGAGCTGCCGAGAGTCCGAGCGTGTTCAGCCCCAGAAACTCGGCAGCCGTGGCTACCGTCATGGATGAGCGGTAGAAGTTGTCCGTGTCTCCGGCTCGACTCAATAATGAGGACTTGAAATCGGAGGCGGTTATGTCGGGAGGGGGCTTGCATGGGAAGCCATTGAAGAAGATGCTTCCGTGGGTGGTGAGGTCCGTTGGGCAGAGATCGTAGAGGCTGTCGGCGTCTTTTGAGTAAGAGAGTCGGATCGAAAAGAGTACTGTAAGAAAGGCTAAGATGGATTTCATCATTTTGTGGTTTAGTTGAATTTTAGGGGAGTTGGTTATATATAATTGGGAGGTGTTAAGAGTTTGCAACATGTGGAAGTAAAATATTAATTAGCATTGTATAGCTTGGAGTTCACTTCACTTCTGCTTTTTTTTTTAGGTTGCTTATATGATGTGAAAAAATATATGAAGATAAGACGTTGTGTTGCAATCTTAATATTGGACTATTTGGACCAAAGTTTGTCATTTTTGGAGAAATTGAGATTAAATCGGGATTAATATCAAAATCGTCTTATATCTTTTTTATTTTTTTATTTGATTCCATAACTATGTAATATTTCAATTTAGTCATGTAACAATTCAAATCTAACCAATTTAGTCCTATAACTATTAATGTTTCAATTTAGTCTTATAACAATTCAAATAGTCCCATAAAAATTCAAATCTAACCAAATTAGTTCCAAATCGTAAAAAATGACATAAACGACGTCATTTCACTCACGTGTCGTGTGGGTCAATTTCGCCGTAAAATATAACACGTAACCGGAAAGTGAGTAACATGACATCGTTTTATGTCATTTCTGGCGATTTGAGACTAATTTGGTTAGATTTGAATTGTTATGGGACTAAATTGAAACATTACATAGTTACGAGACTAATTTGGTTAGATTTGAATTGTTATGAGACTAAATTGAACATTATATAGTTATGGGATCAAATCGAAAAAGTGGAAAAGATATGGGACGATTTTGGTATTAATCCCAGATAAAATCTGTGAAATTAATAAATCAGGTGGATTAGCTCACCTGACTACCGGGCTTCTCACTTGAGTGAGTGACTCGAGTTCAATTAGGAGGGGGATATAAGATTGGTTTGAAGATATTCTTGGAGTGTTTGGAGACTTGATAAACTAACTTCTAACTACTAACAAGTAACATTTACAGATAAAAAAAAATCGTCAAATTAACAGTGTTTGGACTAAATCTATTTTTTAGACAACAATAGGACCAAATATGATTTAAACAACTCTAAGATTATGGGTGTATATAGAGCATGAATTTTAGGTCTTGTGCAACTCATTCGGTGCGATCTGATTCTTTTCGGCCTACTCGATCTCTTGCAACAATGCACATAATTTGTTTTAGTTGTAACGAAAAAAAAAAATGCAACATTAATTATACAGTGTGCGAGAGACCAATCTATACACAAAAATCATCATCATTTGTAAGTAGAGCATGTCTTATGTAAATCTGAGATCATATAAATTCATATTACTTTTTGTGTATAATTATTATTACTATTATTCGAATATTATTAATATTATAAAAATATATTTAGAGGGTGTTTGGTTGAATACTCTGGAGAGTGGGTAATGGTAATCAAAATCATAATGTGTGTTTGGAATGACTCTACTATGACTTTGATTCTTAAAAACTAAGGAATCTATCATAGTTCAACTATTTGAAAATTATAACTTTAATTTCATACCCATTCTATTCTCATACACTTTTCATTCTTTATAATTATACAAACGCCCCATTAATTTTATTACATTAATAATATATACACATAATAATGATGATAAATTTACACGATAGTGATAGTATATAAATAATAATATTTGATGAAATCGAATTCACACATTTTTGTCCACTTTTCATTTGTAAGGTTGGGTGTCCCTGTGCTTGATTTGCGAGGTTTAATTTGTTTTTTTGTTCATGGGATGGGGTGAATATTGGGCTTTGGCCCAATTAATTTTCAACTACTATTGGGGCTAGTTCGCATAATAACCCATCTCCATACACTAACAAATTAGTTAATTAAGTACGAAGACTATTTCATCAAGTTCTTTTTTTTTTTTTTTTTAAAGTTAGTAAAAAGAAGTTATTAACTACGGAGTAAAATTGATCGAAAAGGCCAAACACAGAAATTTGAGGCTCAATACAAATCAAGAAATTAGAAATATTAGCTAAGATGAGCATGGGTGCCGCAAATTTTCATCAAAGTTGTTAAACATTTACTTTGTTATAAACCTATAATTTTCAAATTGGTACTGATCTAGTGCAATATTTAGCAAAATAAATAAATATAGAATGGCTTGAAATAACTAGATTTGTAAATTCTAAATGTCATGATAAGACAATAGTAAAGAAATAAAGTTGGAAAACTCATGTGCAATAAAAAGTTGAAAAGATATGCGAGTATATTGATCAAAGTGGTACTAACACAAACATATTCTTTCCGATTCCAATTTTAACCAAAAAAAAATGGGGGGGGGGGGGGGAGGAACAAAAAAAACACTTAGGGGAAAAAGAACTAGAAAAGGTGCTCCTTTCCGACCAATAACCGTTGAAAACTTTATACAACAGGGACAGGGTATTTACTATTTGCAGCAACTGGGACAAAAATATCTAAGTTGGGAAACAGCTTTTCTTTTTGGATATTATTTCCATCAAAGAGATACGTAGGAGTTACAAATTCCATTTACTATGGTTGGCAAATTCTTACAATAATTTATTGGTGGAAGTTGTCGGGCCAATAAAATGCAAACGTTGAAGTATGAAATACTGAATTTCTAATTACTAGCATGAAATTATATTATCGTTTCTTTTTCCACTGTAATGAGATAAAATGTGTGTAAAGTGATAGTATTATTATTTACTATTACCTGTGAGACACTGTATTTTAATAAAAATATTAATTGATATATATATATGCAAAAATAATTACGAATTTTGTGGTTTTTAGCAATTATAATAAATATGGAATAATTACAAAATATGACCACTTTTAACAACATATTTGTCAAGAGAAATACAAAAAATATCTTGTTACAAATAAGGTCACTTTATTTTTTAGAGGTCCAATTCTGTAATTATTACTGGTCCCATTTAATTAATAAACAAATATTTTTTCTTTCTCATTATCTCTCTCCTCCGCGATTCTGGAATAGACGCAGAGAGTATGTCAAATCATCCTTAGGGAAACCCAGCTCAGGATTCAAAATTTAAAATTATGCCTAATAAACTAGATTTAGGGTTCATCCACATTATGCAAAGTGTGTGAATCAAACGTCTCCTACACTGTCAAAAAATCATCAACTCAAATTCGAAGCATAAATTATTATCGAATTGCATCTCAAATGTTCGATCATGTCATTTTTTCGATGAATTTTAAGGAAAGAGGAAGTTGTTCACAATTTGCTTTGGTAGCTCATTCAGCGATTTCAGAAATCAGGTTCTGCAAAAATGGTCTAAAATTACCACTCTTAATTTTACATTTATATATGCAGTCGGTAGTTTTAGCAATTGTGTGTTGGAGTCCGATCAAGTCATGAGTAACATTTTGACGTTGTGTGAATTGAACTCAATTAGGATAGTTTCTGTTGATGTTCGTACAAATCAAACACAGACATGTCTAATACTCTGTGTGGACCTTTATCTCTTCATGATGTTCAATCTTGCAATAGGGAATTAGTTCATGGTTAGCAAATTGAGGGTAGTTCTACTTTATTGGAAATTCCTAGATAAGATGTGTGTCCTAGTTTGCCCAAGAAATTGTGTTTATCTGATTCGTGGAGTGACCTATTTAA